>SOPF01026954.1:0-37559 GCA_012979155.1 Hypericum perforatum
AAGTGTAAGCTGACAAAATGGTGTAGTAAACTAGTTGACGATTACGGTCTTGATTATGCTTCACATCTATACTTGTCTACAAAGAGATATCTACGTTATCAGAAAGTTGTCACGTATCCTACGATTGTAAATGCACAGAGAATCCATGTCAAGCATAGTAAACTAGTCAGTAATCAATGTGGTAAGTCTTATCTAATCAAATGTACAGGAAAGTTAAGAACTGATTACACAACAATGAAATGTAAGGCAAACAGCTTGGGCTGCCCCTTAACAAATTAAACAAGTGCAACTAGCTGTAAAGTAGATAAACAAACATGCACATGCAAAGATTACTATCATGCGTATATGGGCGCCCACCAACCCCTGTCTCAAAGAAGGTTAACTTTTTCCAATAGAAATAGTTGATGTTGCCCAAGTTTAAAAGCACCATCAACGAAACTTAGCTGAAAGTACCACTTTCTCTAAAGCACCGATAAGCATGAATAGCAATTGTTTCTAATGACATAATCAAGTTAGCTACTAACCAATAGATTTATCGATTAATTCATCATTGTTTGCATCAGATTTATGTCGTAATGACTGAACTAAAGACATACATTGCTCCAAGTGCTCAGCAAATTTATCCCATACAAGAGCAGCATAGCATGGTTGCTGCTGATAAAAACTGTGGGGCACTCCGACGATCTATTCCAAGTGTCCCCCTCAAAACAACCGGGGGATAGGTCTCGGATATGCTTCCAGCAGCAAGACTCATCTGCATTTTAAAGATCAACATGCTAACTTTTCTGCTAGTTGCTACAGAAAGAGGAGTTGTCTCAATCAAGAGGAGCAGTTGGAGGGCCTGATGAAATTGAAAACAGCATGTTAGAGCTTTTCCATTCGAGTACTAAGCACAATATTATTTAATTTGCTATCCTGAAATAGATAATGGAGACAAAAGGACACGTGTACACACATTGATTGCTGTATTGTGCCACAATGACGATTCCCCAAGCAAGTCTGAGAAGCTTCTGTTTCTATCAGACAGCTTGCATCCTTGATGATATCAGATTCTCAAAGTTGCTACACTAATTTCCTTTGATGTGTTGGTTAGTCAGATTATTAGCGAAAATGCTAAAACATGCAAGAGAAGCGTGCTCTGTTTCAACTTCACGATGTTGTTAGCTTTCCATCCTTAGAATCTCTGTTCAGTGTTCACCTATCATCATCGCGGAAGAAAAAAAATAGCGAATTTCCAGGAGAAATAAGAAACTTCCGATAAATGTGAAAAAAAAAAGCTGGTTTACAAAATACAAACACCAGTAGATGGGCAGCTTACCCGTGCACATGATCTAAAAAGTCAACCCACAATAGACGATACTTGTAAGGATGATCTGTAACCCCTTAAATGAGGAAATTAGACCATCTCTGCCAACCTGAGACTGTCCAGAAAACCACAAGAAGCACCAACAAGAGCCGATTAAAACCAGCATTACGACTAGCGAAAAGAATCCAGAAAAATGATAATGCTTTGTGGTTATTGTTCTCTGGTTGTGTTTAATGCTTTTTGCCTGCTTAATTTTATTGTGATCTCTATTTCTTTTTCTCCATCAAATTAGATTTGATTCAAAATTCGTGTGGATCTTAATATTTTGGTATAATTACTCTCAGGCTCTTCGGGTTTGCGAAAATTTGTGTTTCAGCTTTTCTATTTTTTTTTATTATCATTCAATCCTTCAAGTTTGTGAAAAGTGTATACTTTAACCCTTCTCGCCGGAATCCGATGATTTCTCCGACAAAATTGAACCTGACATTACAAATATACCTTTTTCTTTTTAAAAACAAATTAAAATCAGTTTTTCATAAAAATTCAATCTCTCACTCCTCCCTTTCTCTCTCTCTCTCTCACCGACACCGTCTTCCTCTCCACCCGCGCCTCTATTGCTGCCGCCGGTGGCATCGACATCATCCATTCCAATACCTCCTCTCTCCTCCAGGCCTCATGGTGCCCTAAACCCTAAACCCTCCTCATCCTCACCTTCCTCTCCTCTCCCTTCCCTCCCACAACTAGAAACCCAGCTATGCTAGGGTCCCACCCCGGACTTCTCCTGGGCCGCCTCCCTCTTTCTCCAAGCGATGGATTCCAACCTCCTCTCATCTGGGTCCGCCTCAAATTCCCTCCTCGAGTCTCTGATAAAGTCAAACAACCATCTTTTGGCTTTCCAAGTCTATTTCAGGGTGACCCGGGCTAGGATGTATCCTGATTTCATGTCCTTGAGTAGTTTGGTTCAGTATTTTGTTGGCGTTGGTGAGGTTAATTATGCCTTGGGGTTGTTGGGCTAATGGTGAGGCGCGGGTTTTGCGTTAGTTTGTTCATAATGACCCTTCTCTTGAAGGAATTGTGTAGAAGGGAGGGTAATGTCTTGGAGGGGTCAGAGTCGGTTGGTGTGATGAAAAGGATTGGGTTTCGTCTCTTAACATCCAAATGGTTTTTGCTTTGTTTTTGGTTTTGGAATGTTTAACTTTTTTATCGCCGAGATTTGTGGTTGTTGTTTTAGTTTAAAATGATTGTTGCTCCAGTTATCCATTGTTGATGTCATTTCAGATTTCGCAGCTAACGACGGAGGATGGTTTGGGAGGCGTTGATCCTAGAGGAGGGAGAAGGATTTGGAACTAGGAAGAAGATGGAGTTTCAATTTATTTTTTAAAGAAAAAATGGTATTTTTGTAATTTCAAGTTCAATTTTGTCAGAGAAATCGTCGGGTTCTGGCAAAAGGGGTTAAAATATACACTTTTCACAAACACGAAGAATTGAATGATAATAAAAAAAATAGAGGGACTGAAACACAAATTTTTGCAAACCCAACAGACCTCAGGGCAACTATCCCTAATATTTTTCTTATCAATGTAAATGGATAATTTTATTTTGATTAAACTTGTTCTATCTCGATATTGAATACATCTCGTACACATTCAAATATTCGATTTCACAAAATCATGTCTATGATGTAATATTGTGTTTGTTAGCCTATTTTGGGCCTTATAACTTTTCAGCCAACCTTGAAAGCCGCCCATGCCACTTTTATTGTCCTCGGACTAGTATCACTTGTCTTTTACATATTTTTGTTATCTATCTATGTATTTTCTATTTTCGTATTATACTCTATTTAATTAATATGGTTTTGCGTCACACTTTTATAATAACTCTAGCCGAATCTTGAAACCCTCACATGTCCCATTGTGTCCCACAGTTTCTTGTATCAACCTTGCTCCGTATTATTCATTTTTTTTAACTAAATGCATCTTTAAACTAGTTAAATTTTTTTAGTGCTGATAAAAAAATTCCTAAAAATTGTTATTAAGTTTTGACGGCTCAAACTTAGATTTTTTTGAGCTAATTTGTTGTCAGTAATTGGAAGTGCGTACAGAATAATTATGTCACCTCTCCCATTCTATTAGCATGTTCCTTGTTTCAATTCTTGGAACAAGTAGATGTTGGTCAAATTGAGCAAACTCAAACAATAATAAAATAAATAATATGTGCTACGTAGTCTATAATTGAGATTAACAAGTTGCACACTCAGTGAACATACATTAAACGATGTATGGGAAACCTCAAAATTTGGGACCATTGTGCTTCGCAAAAACTAGTCACTCACGGCAGCCGATGAAAGCTTGGGACACTAATCTCGCATTACACTAGTCCAAACTTAGAAGATTATTACAATGGAATAAAAATAGCAAAAACAATTCTCCTCCTGCTTGAAATGATCTGGCGTCAATATTTTTTATGAAGTTATGTCATCGTTGAAATAATTGATCCGATTTGGTTTGGATTAAATGCTTCCTGAAGTGTTTGGATATTAAATATTAAAAAAATCCATTTTATATTCCACATTAAATTGGTTGCAGTTTCCAGGCCAAGTAAAAGATAAATATTTAGGATCATGCGCAAAGGAGCCGCACGCGCAAGTGCTCTCTCTACAAGACAAGTCAAGAAGATGTTCCAGAAAAT
Organism: Hypericum perforatum; assembly: GCA_012979155.1. NCBI lineage: Eukaryota > Viridiplantae > Streptophyta > Magnoliopsida > Malpighiales > Hypericaceae > Hypericum > Hypericum perforatum. Next base: position 3,995 of record SOPF01026954.1, read on the forward strand.
AATTGGTTTGTTTTACTTTGTACATGTTCAGAATTTATGCTTTATTTAATTATCTCTTAGTAATTAGTAAACTAATTAAAATCAAGTTGTTTCTGGGTTGCGGTCTGTGTGCATTATGTAGATCTCTCTCTCCAATGTTCTTGTCTTTCACTTTGTGCTTAGATCTCCCAATTCACCGCCTCATGTTATTCCTTTTCTGCTGGATATGAATTTCACAATAAAAATATTCTATGATCTGGTTGTAAATTTTTTAGGACTGAAGAGAAAATATGAATCAAACTTTTCAAATCCCCATCCCTACATAAACATCAATTGCCTAGTTGTGGACGTCAAGTGAGCTACAGTGATGTACTCATTTGTGCAAGAAAATGCACAGAATCAGGAAAACTTCCCTAAATTATATGAGCTGGGGAAGAACTAAAAATGTGCAATGTTCATGTCAAATTGTTACCCCAATACACGAATTAAGGACACGTGTCCATTTACACTAACTCCTATGTCTGAGCAATTCCATTTTTGGGTCCCCTGGAGATGCTACCCAATATTAGAAATCGGAAGTTAAGAGATCAAACAAAATAGTAAAAACGCCCCTGAATATGATGGGAAAGTTTCGTTCTGCATAGGAATTATAACATATGTTATGGGTTGGTTCCCAATTATTTTAAAAATATGCATTTAGTTTTAATTTACTTGGAGTATATGTAACACGTATATATGCCTAATATTTATAGCTTTTATGGGATAGTGATCGATGGTATATTATGTTAAAGGATGGAAATGAAGATGTAGAAGTTAGATTATTGGTTCAGACGATTCAAAACGGCGATAAATAAGAATTGATCGTTAAGAAATTTAGATTCACTTACAAAAGAAATTTGGAATTGAACACAAATTTTACATATTCAAAAGACTTTGTGGAAAGTGTTATTTTTCAGATGGGGCCTAATTTTATTCAACTATATATCCAAAGCATCATCAAAAAAATAAAAATAAAAAGCAACATGAAAAATATATTATTATTATTTGGTTGGTAGACTTCTGAGTTTTTGCAAAAAAAATTGAACAAATATTTGATGATATTATACTCGTAATAGTTCGAACTCGATATTTGCAACGCCACAATTCCGAAAACACAGAAAACAAAAGTGGCCACGAAGACAAAGTGCAATACAACTTGACACCAATTATTGGTAAATGGTAAATATTATTCTCCTTGCAAAAATATTGGTTAATGTTATTTCTAAATTATCGGTAGTGTATAGCCATGGAATTTTGTTATTCTCAATCATTTTTATGTCAGGTTTAGTACGTATCATATGTTTGATACGCGGACAAGGCGTGGGCAATTATTTTGAAATGGACAACTTGGTTTATATGAAATGATATCTCATAATAATGCGATACACAGTTATAGTTGAACGTGTAAAGTCTTATCAAACTTATTAAATTGGTACCTCTCATTTCAAAGAGTTGATAAATTAATTATGACCTCTTAAAAAATAGAAAAATAATCGTATGAGAAAAGATTTATCTCTAAAAACTTGTCAATTTGGTTAATGAATCTCAATTTGTAGGTAGAATTTAGAGAAAGTTACTTTCTTGGCATGTGGTGGAGTGGTCATTCATACACGAAACAGCCACAATGATTAGAAATTTATCATTAAAACTAGAATTTAAAGACTTCTGTTACAAATAATATCAAGTATTTAGAAAAGTACTGTAATAAACTATAACCTAACTTGTTTTTGGTACATATGCGGATGCCTGACGCCGGTTTCAATCATATTAAATTTTTAGTTGCACTGGTCAAAACTCTGGCACCGAATTGACAAGATAAAGCTACTTTTATTGGTCGAGAAGACTAAAAAAAAACTTTGGCATACCATTGCTGTTACAATGAAATGACACCTCAAGGGGGGTCATTTCTCAAGCTCGGTCGTTTGGTCATCAAATTCTTTGGATGGCTTTAATTGACAACAAATTAAAGTGATGCTATGGACAAGAAGTAACGTACACTGTATTCATTTAAGAAGTTTCAGATTTCTGAGTCTGATTAATGTAAAATGTGTTATCAAAAGAATTGTCCATAAATGTGTTTTTGGTAAGTAGTAATAATTTATGTATAAAAAAAGAATGATGATATGGATAAGAGAGAAAAGTATAGGCAGTCTGTCTATATACATCGTACCTCACAAAACATCCTCGACCCTTGCACAGAAAACAAGCCATCGAAATGTTGGAGCAGTAGAAGGCTTATGGACAACTATTTCAGATAGTAGCCAAGGACCATTCCTCTATTTTAGGCACCTGCCTTGACCAAAAAAAAAAAATGTAAGTTTGAAACTTACCTTATTAAATACCTTATTTCTCTATAATTCTGCACTCCTAGTTGTATTTTGTAAGAGATAAATTTTAACATAATATACGAAATTAAACTCTAAAATTTCATTAATTCTTTTGCATTATGTCATTTGTTCGGCTACAAACCTAGTAGTAGAACATCGGATTTCATTTGGTAGGAAAATAATTTTCGGGGGTGAAGCTTGCCGTTATCTATGATTAGTAGTAACATACGAAACCATCCGTTAATAAAGTCCAACGTGAATTAAAAAAAAAATTTAGTACACTGCTTTGTAATTAGTAAATAATGTGTATCCTTTATTTTAAAACACTCAAACTGTATTATGTGTTTCTCTCCGACAACCATTTTCAACAAAATATTACCATATCTGAGATAGGTAACGTTGCACAATTCGTAAAATATGGGACTTAAGTGTGTATTATTCATAACACCGATTAGTCAATTGTCTTTATTCCAAAATAGTTTTTTTTTTTAACTATGTATCAACTACTATTATGTGTTGCCGATGCTAAGCTCTTCGGAGGCGTCCCAACTGCTAGACGACAATACCCAATATTGTTGTTATACGTCCATGATTAATATATTCGAATATATAAGAGCAATTGTCTCAACGTTCAATTACATAAATCAAAATGAAACACGACCAATATCTTGACATTCAAAACTTCGTAAGCCCAAGACTATTATTAGAAATACCGTCCGTCCAAGAAGTTCGCCAAATAAAAAGAATTAGAAATAAGGACGCATGATTCCGACTTCCAATCAACTTATCATTTTTCTAAAGAGACGGCGAGATAATTGAGAGCAACTAAATTGCTAAGTGAGTTGGAGTGTGTGGAAGCTGAAAAGAACAAATATTAGCTGAAGAGAACAAATTGTAGCCTAGCTGATCAAACCCAAAAAGCTCATAGTTAATTAGATGAGTGATGGCCATTTAGCACATGACCAAATTGGCAAAAGCTCATTTAGCTAGTGTCATTTTTCCTCAACGAGTTCCATTACATTAATTTTTTAAGGAGACATGATCGCAATTTCATAATCCAATTTGAGAAATGTTTACTTTTCATTAAATGTAATATTTAATTATTATTATTATTACCGTAAATAATATTTTATTTATATAAAAAAAAAGCCCAGAGGAAAAGTGGTGTTAGGCCTTTCAAATTAGCAGTATCATCTAACACGTATATTTTTTGTATTTTTTATTTTTCAGTATCATCAATTTTTTGATGTGATATCAATCAGTGTGGAGATTTTTTTTTCTGTAAAATTTTTAATTTTTTTAAGAAAAACTCATTCCGTACGATTCTAAACAATTTATTCCGTACTTAATCCATCCATCCTAAAATTTGGATTACCCGAAAACCCAAAAATCCTAACTACCAAAACACTAAATTAAGTTACCAAAAATTCTCTCCTTTTTCTTTTCTTTCATTTTTTCTCAATGTTATGAACAACAAAAATAACAAAAACAGTATGTTAGCATCATAGTTTTCAAAATTGGACCGGAGATCGACCCGATCGTCTGGACGATCTCTGATCTGACCGGTCCGACTGGTCGAATAGCTAGTCGAACAAGATTCATATTAATAAAAAAATTATTTTTTTGAAATATATATAGGTATATAGATAAAATATTTATGTAATAAATTAATAATAACATATAGTTAAACTAATTTTTATAAAATATACCAAATGAAGTATTTATACGAATGATTAATCTCGAATAAAAAATAAAAAAATACATATTTAATCATTTCCGATCGAACTAGCCGACTTGATCTCGATTTTCCAGTCGGACCGGCCACCCAGGCTTAAAATCCCCAGTTAGTAAGGTTACCGATTCGATTAGGGATTTCTGACCGGTTGAGTGGCTGATTCGCGGTCCGACCGGTGGCCGATTTAAAAACTGTGATTAGCATCCCCGAAGAAACTACAAAAAATCAATTATGCCCAAAACTTTATTATTCTTTCCATTTCAGTCCTCCAAGAACCGGCTCACAATCTTCACACTTGGCTCCAAAACTTCCTTCTCCCAAACGCCAGCCCACCTTCTCCTCCCTCTCTCCATCTTCGCCTCCAACGATGCCGTCGCGTCGATCCTTTGTAGGTCCCACCCGGCGACGTCCCTAAGCCGTAGGATCTTCTCGACTTGCCTCCTAGCGAGCTTACACGTGTTCTCCTTGATCTCCATAACCGCCCGCTCGTAGGCCTCCCTCCTTTTAGAATCCCACTCCTCCTTTCTCCTCCCGGGAGGATATTTACGAAAATACCCCTCGAACTCTGGTACTCCGATGGCCTTCATTATCCCGACACCTTGTCGGAACTCCGGTCCCGACCCGGACATTAGTCTCGCGAAGAACCGGTCGAGCTCCTCGAACATGCCGGATTCGAGCATGTCATCGACCCGAACCCGTAGGTAGCGATCCAGAGTGGCGGGCGCCACGTCGACCCACAGGAAGCAGCAGTCGTACCGGGGCCTTGCCGGAGATGGAAAGTCGGCCTCGGGGTCGAAGTCCTCGACGAGGAGGGCGTGGACGAGGGAGTTGGACCCGCCGGCTACGATGGGGAGCGTCCCGGAGGAGGAGAGGCAGGCGACTATGTCTCCGGCGGCAAGGCGGAAGTCCGGCGGGGTGATATCCCGGGTCGGATCGGAGGATCCGAGGAGGTGGTGGGGGACGCCACGCCTGTCGGAAATGGGTATCTTGTTAGTGGTGACGTCGAGGCCACGGTGGACCTGTATTTTGTCGGAGTTGATGATCTCGGCGCCGGCGCCGAGCCTCGTGGCCAGGTCAACGGAGAGGTTTGACTTCCCGCACCCGGTAGCCCCCAACACCACCACCACCTTCTCCTTACTGCTATTACTACTACTCCTGCTCGTATCGCCCCAAACCCGCCTGCGGTCGGTGGGTGGGGCCGGAGATGAGGTGGGGCCCACGTGGACCCGACACCTGCGGGAGGGGTTATGGACGTTGGGAGGGAAAGGGAGTTTAGTGTAGGAATATTGGAAAAGGAAAGAAACTATTCCCATTTGTTTCTTTCTTTTTTTTTTTCTTTTTTTTTTTCTTTTTTTTTTGGTCTGGTATGGGTTTGTTAGGGGTTTTAGAGAAAGGTGGGGCCCACTGCCAGCCAAAGTAGGGATTGGAGGTAGGTGATGATGATGATGATGATGATGATGAGCTGTAATAAGGTGAGGGATACGGAACGGCAAGGACAAAAAACTGTTTCTGCGTGTGTAAGAGAGAGAGAGAGAGAGAGAGAGAGAGTATATATTAACAGAGCATCAGTTTGCTACCGTTCCGGCTGCCGGAGGCGGCGGGGTTGGAGTTGGCCGAGCTCGGATTCTTCTTTTTATATGTGTTTGTTTCGGTGAGTCTCTCGTATTCAAGGTGGAACATGCACCGTCGTCCTACCTGTTAGGACAGAGGAAGGAGTGTGTTTTGTCTGGACTTGGTATTTTTGTGGAGGATGTTCTGATGTGTGGGTCTGTCTACCTTCGGCGTGCTTGCCTGGGACTTGGGAGGATCGAACTACATACAGAATTTGTTATACTATTTATAGGGATTTGGAGGGGGGGTCCATATCCCCTCAGTCTCCTGGTGCTGTTCTGGGCCTACTCTTAAGTCTTTTTTTTTTCTTCTTCTTAAAGAGTGCGTTTTGACGATAAATTTTTATTTTGGTTGCTCAATTTAAGTCCTTAATTTACCTGTCATGTTAAGTTGTGAAATTTGATTATTAATCAAATGACAGTCCGCCAATTATGGAATGAAACTTGCATGTTTTGATATTGATCAGATGACGATCCACTAACTATGTAATGTAATTTTGCATGTTTTGGCTCCAAAAAAAATTTTATCCACGGAGTTTGACTATTGAAATTAACAATATCTTAATTGTTACCTTTTATTTTCGCATGGAAAAAAGACTAATGGACATGGAATTTCCACAACAATAGAGATAAAATAGGTAATTCTAATTCACATACTTATCGGTTCTTATATTTTTATCTATCACGCATAAATGGTATGCTTTATAAATAAATAAAAATAATTCACTTGTAATTTTTTTTCGTTTTTAAGTGTTATTATTCACCAATGTTTTTGTTACAAATATTGTTTCCACGTAGATATACACTTTTTATTCGTGTAATATAAAAAAATTAAATATTTTCTTGGTGTTAAATTTACTTGCTCTTTCAAAGGAACTTTTATCAATGAGAGAGAAAATATTATGGACCTCGTTAAGTATGTCAAGAAACTTGACCATAAATCTTATAAGACTCCTTTTGAGCCTAATAAAAGTTTTAAGTTATAAAAGAGAGTTTTATTTGAATGTCAATAAGTTTCAAAAAATTATTTGTAAACTTATTTATCTTACTATTACTAAGCTTGACATCACTTATCTATCAATTTATTAAGCCAAGTAATGCACAATCCTTGTGTTCAACATTTTGAGGTTATGAAGATGATACTTTTTTTTGAAGACAATGAAGATGATACTTAAGTATCTCAAAAGTTGTTCTGGTCTAATACACAAAAACAATTAGGAAAAGTACACATAAGTATCCTGTGGTTTACCTGTTTCCAAGAAAAGACCGTGTGGTTTTATTTTTCCAAATTTAGTATTTGTTTTTTCATTTTGGGGACAACATTAGTCTCGGGCAGCTTTCAAGGCTGCCCGGCCACGTGGCAACGCCACGTAAGCGCCACATGGTCCTCCTCTTCCTCTTTTTCCTCCTCCTTCTTCCTCATCCTCTTTTTCCTCCTCCTTCCTCCTCTTTTTCTTCCTCCTCCTCCTCCTCCCTCCTCTTTTTCTTCCTCCTCCTCCCTCCTCTTTTTCCTCCTTCTTTCTCCTCCCTTCTCCTCCTCCTCCTCCACCCTCCTCTTTTTTCTCCTCCTCCTCCCTCCTCTTTTTCCTCCTCCCTCCTCTTTTTCCTCCTCCTTTCTCCTCCCTTCTCCTCCTCCTCCGCCTTCCTCCTCCACCTTTCTCTTCCTCCGCCCTTCTCCTCCTCCTCCGTCCGCCTCCTCCCCTCTCCTCCTTCCTCCTCCTCTGTCCGCCTCCTCCCCTCTCCTCCTCCCTCCTCCTCCTCTCTTCTCCTCCTCCTCCGCCCTCCTCCTTTCCTCTCCTCCTCCATTGAGTTGGTGACGTGTCGATGATGTGGCGAGGACATGTGGCCGGTCAGCCTAAAATTCTGCCCGAGACTAAAGTTGTCCCCGAAATGAAAACACAGGTACTAAATTTGGAAAAATAAAACCACACCGTCTTTTCTTGAAAACAGGTAAACCACAGGGTACTTATGTGTACTTTTCCCAAAATAATTTGTGTATACACAAACAAATTCTTGTATTTGTGAATGGTCTAGTAGTTAAAATATCATCTTTTTCTCTGAGGATAACTAGGTTCAAGTCCATACTTTTCCATTATTTTTGTGTTTCACAAAATTTTTATATTTTTTCATAATAGTGAAAGTGTATTTAATTCTTCATTTTTTTATAATACTTCTCCACGTTTCACGGAATTTTAATTTTTTCTATAATAATAAACGTACATTTAGTTATTCAATTTTCCATAATAACCATCCAATTCTACTAAATATGGATTTCTTTTCTATAATAATGAACATGCATTTAATTTTTTTAATATTTTGTAATAACTCTCCAAATTTGATTTTACTGCATATTTATTATTATCGATAAAAAATTAAAATTTGTTGGAATTTGAATTGTTATTAAAAAATTAATGGAACTAAAATGCTCATTTATTCTTATTAAAAAATAAAAATTCCGTAAAACTCAGATGATTATTATGGAAAATATTAAAAATTAAATGTATGTTCATTATTTTTTTAATGGGAAAAATCAAAATTCTATAGAATTTGGAGTGTTATTATGTAAAATCAAAGAATTAAATACACATTTATTATAATGGAAAAGAAACCAAAATTTCGCGAAATTTGAAAAGGTATTATGAAAAATTTTAAAAAATCATTTTTATTATGATGAAAAAAATCAAAATTTTGTGGAATTTGGAAAGTTGTTATGAAAAATTGAAGAATTAAATTCATGTTTATTATTATAGAAATAATTAAAATTCCTTGAAATGATGGGGAAGGAGGGATTCGAACATAATCCCTCTTACAAAAAAGGAAAGAATTTAACCACGAGACCACTCATCAATATAGGGATAAAAATACGTGTATTAGTCATGGATAAAAAATTTGTGTAGCTGATACATAATTTTTTAATAAGTATTGGTCACAATATATAAAAAAAATATATGTATATCAATGTGGACACTAGATTCAAAACAATTAACATTAAATTTGTAAAAATTGTTGAATAGTAACATTTTTCTAAAAAAAATCTTGTTTTTACAGTTAAAATTGTACATAAACCGGTTGCAAGTCATCTTTCTATCATTAATGAGGTGAATATATTTAATTTAATTATAAATAAAAAATCATGTCTCAGTTCAAACAATTATAAATATTTTTAATCCAAAAGCCTCCGAATTTGTTGAAGTAAACAATTACAGGCTTTTTTAATTGATTGATGAGACAAACTTTGATCGGCCAAATTCTAAGTAATAGTGAAAGACTCGTCGATAATCTATTAGATTGTCCTAAATTTTTAATGAGTCATAGTCACTAACCAATTCATAAGATAAATCTATTACCTTCATAAGATAAATTTTTAATGAGTCATAGTCACTCACCAATTCATATGGCCTTTCTCGTGATTAGATTGTCCTAAATTGGTATAATATGGAGTCATCGGACAAGGTTTTTATAAAATAATTTGGAGTTTGAATTGAGTGCAAATATTCAAAAATCATGTGATCAAAGTGAAAAAAATTTATCCAAGTCATTATCACAAGAAGAAAATATTATTCTTGTAAATATAAAGAAAAATATAAAATACACTTGTCACGAGCTTTTTGCAAAAAATCTAAAAAATATGTTACCAAAGTGAAAAAAATACTCACACAAACCGGTATCGCATAAAAAAATTTGTCATTCCTGCAAAAAAAAATACACATATTATTATCACATGAAAAAAATATAATATCGAAAAAAATAGCATGATCCACCTAAATTTCATACAATTATATATCCACTTTAAATCCAATATTTTGTTTTGCCATATGATTTTAGATTTGGTAATATCATCTCTTTCTTATAAAGTAGGTAATAACATTCTAACAAGACAAATACCTCAAGAACATTTTCTGTTTACAGTAAATGAAATGGTAACCTGAATAATTGAGTTCGTACTCGTCCAAGCTAGTCACTTGATTTGTTAAACACAATGTTGCGGATTTTTTTTAATTGTGTTACAATTCACGATAAATTATGAAAATAGTGTCCAAAAATTTTTAATTATTAAATTAGTGTTCACCTAAAATATCAATATTTTTTTTCATAACTCAGATTGAGTCACGAGAAAATTATCCGTGATTACCAAGTCATAAAAAAATGTGGCCAAATCACATAGTTAAAAAAAAAAATCGTGTCTTGGTCATTCACAGTTATTTTTGTGACTTCATATTTTTTAAATTTTTTGGTTTTTAAAAAAAATCAAGTATATTTTAATGATTATACGCACAAAATTTTAACTCATTTTGAATTGATCCACATATTAAATAAATTACTTAATTAACAAAGGTATCTATATATCCATAGTTGTATTAGATCCAATTAATTTCATGGCCCTGCAATATGCACGAATTCATAATGTGCCTAAAAAATCATATTGAAAAATACCTCATAGTAAATTGTTCTACATAAATATTCTTTGATCCTAAAAATTTAATTTTCTCCCATATTGTAAATCTCAAAAATTTATGCATATTCAAAAAAATTATGGAAAAAATCTTGTGAGTGACCGAAACACGTTTTTTCCGTGTCTTATCTAGGGGTGTAATCGGGGTGGTTTGATGGTTTCGGTGTGATTTTTCACACCAAACCATCAAATTTAAAATGTCAATTTTTAAACCATTGGGTTATTGGTTTTGTGAGAAACTAATGGTTTCGTGGTTTCGTGGTTTTGCGGTTTCATAGGTTGGTTCGGTTTGAAACCAAAAATATTAATCTAAAAAAAAATCAAACTCAACATGCAAATATGAAACATTTCGGTAAGCCCAATAAAATAAAAAAGGTATCCATGAAATTCAAATGCAAAATGAGACCTTAAAACAAGTTGTTCGTTCATGTTCGGCACTTGGGAAATTCGTTTGGGGCTGTTCTAGGTTAAATTATATATATATATATATATATATATATATATATATATATCGGTTTCGTGGTTTCGTGGGGCGGTTTACAACTAAACGCGCCCCACTCCGTTTGATTATCGGTTTCGGTTTGAAACCAACCTATTTAACCATTTACATGGCGGTTTGAGAAATTGTCGGTTTGTCGGTGTCGGTTTGGGGCGGTTTGTCGGTTTGGGCGGTTTGAAGCTCACCCCTAATCTTATCACTGAAATTTTTTTTGTGATTTGGTTGTTACAGATGATTTCCTCATGACTCAACCCAAGTTACGAAAAAAAGAAGTGTGTGTCCTAAGTGGACACTAATTTAATAATTGAAATTTTTTTACCATTTTTTTTAATCTACCGTAAACAGTAAATTTTTTAAGAAAAAAATCCAACTTTGCTGTTACGTATCCTATGTCAGCAATAGGGGTGAATAGATTAACACGTGTTGCACCCACAGATTTCCAAACGGGAAAAATGCTTTGTTTTCTTTTATTATTTTCACTTAAAGAGCTATTCCCACCATTATTCCAAGTATATATTCAGCCTGAAAAATAAAAATAAAAAATAAATATGAATTGACAAAAATTTAGAATTCAATTCATGCTTTCAAATAATCGGGTAATGACTTTACGATATTTCGACCAACACAAAACACAGTAACAGAAGAGTTAGCCTCGATAATCACACGTCGAGGTGTTCTTTATTTCTTTCTAATCTCAGGAGTAACTTATAAGGCTACTTGTGCTTTTTCGGGTCGGGAGTTCAATTTTATATAGTTAGTATCCGTCGTGCTATTACTAGGGTGGCGGTGACAGTGAGCGTGAAGCAGTTTAACTGAATAAACTGATCAGACATGTCTCCACCATCTTCTCTTGTATGGTGTCTCCCCAACCTCTTTGGTGCACCATTAATGCCCTTATAAATCTTTTTTTTTTCAGGAAAATTTTATCAGACGTTTTTAAAGATTTGAATTTAAGGATAACTCATTTGAATTGGACTCAAATGTAAAGAGGTTTGCATGAATGCGATGAACACCAAGTAATAAACGGCGGAAAGCATATGTATGATTAGCATGAGGATGCAAATTTCAACAAAATGAGTTGATGATAATGACATAAAAATTGACACTTCACCAGTTAAGTAATGGCTTTTCCCGCCGACCAGATCAGTTATTCTAGGCCATTAATCATGTTTAAGTATCAATCAATCATATCTTTTCGTTAAAAATAATCCATCCTTCAACTGAACCCGTGCTTAAATCCACGAGTATGACATCCAATAGATATTAACGATTAGTACGCTACATTTTAAATTAGATAGCATATTGTAGGTTAAAAATGGCTAAAAGTTGAGCGAATATATACGGATCCATCTCAATAATACGATGATTGATGGCTGGAAGTTTCATAGGTAGAACTTTTGGGATTTCCCCATTCAGATAAGTGAATCAGAAAAGTTGGTCAAAAGAATGGTTATCATAAGCAAAGATGATACCAACCTCGTCGACGATGTGACGAAACTTGATCATGAAGTGTTGAAATTTCAATTTTTCTAAATTAAATCGACTAAAGGTTTTGATTCGTTGTTTATAACTAAATAATGCTACAAATAGTAATATAAATTTGTTTAATAAGTAACTACAGAACATGATAAAATTACTCTGTTGTATTCAAACATGTTTCGGAGACCATATAATTAGTATCTAATCAATCAAGAGAGTGATTGTGAGAAAAATTAGGTAGCCTCATAGTAATTCGTATAATTTGAACCATCACAATATAATGTTTATTAGTTTTCCTTATTCGATAGTTTATAATTTTTACGTATCCTAGTGCTATTTTGTCCGAAGTGTCGATCTAACACGAGGATATGTTCCCCAACACTATCTTTTCAGCTATTAATTAAGACGTTCCTAGTACAAGTTCGTGATGAATTATAATAATATAGTATGGATATAAAAGAAAAAAAGTATGAGATTTCTAATCAAGAATCATATTCACATGCCTGCGGCTATTTTAGATGGATTTATTGCACCTTTAAGAAAGTAGAAATTTGATTAAGAGAGAACGTGAAGTGTCCTCGACTTTGAACCGGCCTAGTCAAATAAATAATGTCGAATATGTTGACTTGTTGAAAACCAAGATTAGAAATCGATCCCTGTCATGATTGTATTGTAAGAATTAATGTGAAACTCGTACAGTTGGATTGTGATACTCAGAATAAAGCCCTAGTATTTTTAAGCTTGTTATTTTTCTTTTTCGTATCTTTTCTTCTTGTATATATATATATATATATATATATATTTTTTTTTTATCAATAATACCATTTTACTTATAAAAAATAATTAAAGATAAGAGGAAATAACATTATAGTTATGACGATGATTCCTATTAATGACACCGCTCATCCGGTATACTTATCGTCCATTTTTTTTATAAGTAGATCGTATTTATCAAGAAAAAATTGTCAAATTAGCAAATAGTTATACTCGCTATTTTACATCTATTTGTGCTTGTAAGCTTATGTCGCCAAATAAAAAATCATGATAATACATTCATTTATAATAAACATCAAACGATAGTAACTCTTTCATCTAAACATTTATTTATCCTCGAATATCACATAGCTATTGGTACAATCATCGTCTATGTAATTCATTATGTGTGTGTGACTAGCTACAGGAATTTAAAAAAATGGATTCAATAGGAAAAACACTAGATCTCTCAAGTCTTGGGTCTTAAATTTTGTGGAGTAAAGCAATCTCCTTTTGGCAAGAATTAACAAGTTATGTGGTTGCTGAGAATATTCGTGTACAGATGGTCGGCGTGTTAAGGCGGCGTGTTAAGCCATATTAGCTAGTAACATATATATTTTCACATCAACTGAAGTAATGTACATTGCAACCAAAAAATCTAAAATCAAATGTTGTGTTGTCCTTCTTTAATCCAAACTACTCGAGTTTAAACAGTAACATATGTGTTAAGACTTTATAAAAAAATATTTGTTATCTTTTAAAATTCTATTTTATCTGAGTCTAGATTAATTGTATCCCAAATAGAACAAAATTATTATTTGTTTAGGTCGATGTTTTGAGGTTTGAACAGAATCAGAGAGAGATTGAAGTCAGAAGTTGGGTGTGATCTCGATGAAAAAATATTCAGCGACGATGGTGGGTCTAGAGACTCTTCTGTATTGGGCTAGATAAACGTCTTTTCTTCGTTATGATTTATTCCTTTCCCTTTCTCAAAAAAGTCCCACCAATCATTTGGGAGGACCCTTTTAGAGATACGCGCGTTATTTGTGTTTATTAAATAAAAAAAACTATCCGAATCGGAAAATAGGTTGCCTTGCTTTAATTAAAAAGCGAGGTTTCCACCAAAAAAATTATAAACGAGGTTATATTTTGGGGTGCGAAAATTTAGGGCGGAAATGGAGCATTCATGAGAAAGCATTCTTCTCTTCGTTGTTCTTACTCTGTCTTGAAGTGTCTATGTGAGTCTTCTTTCAGAACCAATTTATCTCGTTAAGCAGTAAAGTAATGGAAATTCGATGATTAGTTTGTTGCTTTCATTAACTCGGATAATCGTTAACTGAACTAATCTATTTATGAATTATGTTTTACTTATTCATTGTTTTCATATTTGATTAGATATTAAAGTTGTAATATACATGCATGGTTCTTTAGTTTCGCGAGATAAAATCAATAACGTCCAAACCATGCAATACCAAGGAGTTATCACTAATTTTAATAGCAAGAAAACGTCAGTTCACCCTAAAATCCAATGTCATTTCCTTAATTAATTAATTGATAATGGTGAATCTCAACCTGATCCAAAAGTGACCAATAATACCTGTTCAGCCATAACGCAAGTTGAAGGGTGTAGGCATCATTTAGCTGGGTGACGAAAAAAAAAACGAAACAGAAATCCAAAGGCAAGAAAACAAAAAAAATATATATTGAATAAAGAGTTCTAACGAATCTTCGTAGTTAGCGTGGAAGACACAAGTCTTACCTTGATTGCGACTAGTGATTAGGGATAACACGAGCACTTAAAAACATAAAAATCAGCGCAAACCCATTAAAGATGTTATAAACAAAGTCATCAACGTTTAATCAACACTATTAGTTGGGTTAATTGTCAAAATTTTGTAGCTCAATAGCATATAATGAATCATAAATATTTAGGAAGGTTAGATCTCAAACTCTGGCTTTATAATGGTGCAACAATTTACCTAAAAAAATTGGGTTACTTACTCAATATATTGAAGACCATCTCGTGTAGTGAGTTTGATATGTTTGATACATTATTATAGTGTGTTTGATTGTTGTTTTGTATTTCTACTTTATGATACAAAATCTCCCTACTTAATAAATGGCCTCTGAGCCGCTTATTTCTAAAAAAATAAAATTTAATAATCTAACAATGTAGATGAGTAGACTTGTGATTAATTAATGCACATTACAAAGTGGATGAAGAAATTAACTAACAGTGCGGAATAGTTGACATCATTTCCTTTGGAAGCTTCAACAGAAACCGGTCATCTGTCGTCCAAGCAGATGTTTAAGGACTTTGGTCGGTCTTACTTTGTTGTCGTTTCTTTACCACTTACATCTGTTAATTAAAATTTCAATTAATTTATTTGTCATATAGGAAATTTCGATGATTAGCCGAGCTGAGGATGATATCAGTGACGGTTCTGACCACTTATTTATGATAATTAAAATTGAGATTAATTTGTAATCCATTCATTAGAAATAATTAACGGTCGTTTTCCATGGTTACTAGATTTAATAGACGTCCTTTGTGAACGGCATTTTCTAATCCGGGTAATGCATAAAGATAGCGATCGAGGGAGGCTTATTAAATTGATTGAGATATTCTTCATGAATCCCGTCGTATAAGGCAACAGTTGGTTTCTTTTGTGATATTAAAGGTGGTCAACAATTGGAGAACACAATTGGTGAAATTAGGAAAATGCTTGATGACAAAAACATATCCATTCGCCGTAACGTGGCAAATAATTTTTAATATTATAAACTTTGTAGAAAATTTTTCATTTTGAAGTATAAAAAAAATAATATAATGTATTCTAATCTAATAAAATTTGATACTATTTAAACAAATAATAAGTGAACCAATTGAGTTGACCATAGAATCCAACCAGAATCAAATTCAATATTGATGGGTCTCAGTAGCATAGTATGAAAAACCTAATCTGTTAGGGATGAGCGCACATTTTTGTAATATCCATGATTATGTAAGGGCATTCTGTACTTCATTATCGTTATATTATGATAAATCACTCTATATTGCATGGTGTATGCATTACTATATGTTGCACCGTTGTAGATTATGTTGTGAATATGGCCATCAACATGAAATCTGAAAAATTTTCTCTCAATCTAACTGGATCCCCATCGTAAGATTAAAAACACGACCATTTTCATCATCCAACAACTGGATGGTGTTGTCTACCCTATTAGTAATAACACTCAATACAACATCATTCCAACCACGTTGATTATTAGTCCAAGGAGATCAATTACAACTGCAACCAGTTACCATAATAAACTCTTATAAATTGAAACGATATCAGACTAGCATTTTCTAATTGTATGGAGATATATATTTTTATGATCATAACCTCTATTTAATACAGTTCAAGAAAGGAATCGTGAAAGGAACAGTCTCTCTTTTTAAGGAGAGCTCGAAGTTTCGAACCGTCATTTTTGGGTACTCAAGAGTAATTACTTTTACGCATCCTAGTCTCCGAAATATCTTCGATTACGTGAATTTGGTATCCGGAAATATGCATGCTTCACGAGGAAAAGGGTACGTTCAACTATTTCAACCAACATCTTTTTGACGTTGTTAAACATCTTTTCAAGGGAAGACTGATTTAACTTTATACCAAAAAAATTGAAATTCTGGTATTGTTTCAAAATAATTACTATTAGTATTTTTCAGATGCTATATTGTTTAAATATTTTTTACGATATTTAAGTATTTCGTATAGTTTCATGGAGCATATGAAAACATCAAAATGTATCAAAAATTTCTCAATTATACAAATCTTTTGAGTTCATAAATAAATAAGTTAGTAGATTTTGATATTTTGAATGATCATGTCTATATGCAATGTTGTTATGTAAGTTCTATTCGGTGTAATTCACCTATGGAACAACAAACTTATTCACTTGTAAAAAAATCTGCAAAGAAACCACTTTGTCTTCAAATTTTGTTAAACATTTTATTCCACATAGATAATCTGTAAATCAAACTTGTTTTGATAACATACGATGATTGACGTAAACCCAATTTTGGGAAGAGTACTACTCCAACGGAATTCGACCATCTTGCGCCTCATGTTCTACATTAGAATACTGTTGCAACCCCAAATTTGTCAAATCCTTTGACCAAATGATTGAGCTGAATAATAAAACACCACCAAATATCCAAATAGAATTTGGTAGAGAAACACTGTGCATTCACATTCTCTTCAATTGATTCGACAGTTACACCCAAATATTGATAGATACCACTAGGCTTAAGGTTGTTCTTTCCCTTTTTCCTTTTGAATTTTCAAAGTTTCTTTGCAAATGTAGCGGCTGGGATCTTGGAGACCATTCTAGACGGACCCTACTAGAATAGTAACAATGTGTGAATTCTTAATTTAAGTTCAAATTATTATAAATTTAGTTAAATATTTTATCATCGTAAAAATATCATATTAGTTTGAATGTAAATTAATTGACATATTTCACCGGACAAAAATTATATATCCCAATACCGGCGGGTAGTTATAGCCTTATAGGTACCAAAAGTCTTAGAATACACATGAACTTTTGGAGTCGGCAAGAAATATTTCGATGATGAATGCGGAAACGACGACATCAACCTTTTGACCACTAAAAGATAGAGAACTACTTTTGGTTTGAATTAGAAGCACCGTTCCTTTTTTAAAGCAGAAAATGTCCATCTAATATATGGTAATTGTTCAACAAAAAACAGAAATATACAGTGATTCCTATTATCACCTTATAACCTCACATTTGCGTATATTATTATTTCAATGTTCAGTAATTTTCTTTTTTAATTTCAGGATAGGAAACTAATGATGTTACATAAAGTTTTGAAAATTTTGAAATGTGATAATATATCTTCTCAAATAAAGTATATTATAATTCTGAATTAGGATCTCAATATCTATCTCAAAAATTACATAATAATTCAATACATTTTTACAATAAGCGAATAAATAATAAATTAGTCTCATACAGAAATGAGACTTCAATATTTCAAGTACACATGGGATTCGTGATTGCCTCACTGTAAATACCTCATTTCGAAGTAATACACTACTTGTAGGGGAAAATTTGACCAACTCCTGAGAGGCTGACCGCTGAAGACTTGGAACGCATAAAGTTGTGCACAAGAAAAAATAATATATTTACGTATTAGAGTAGACTCAGCTTGGCTTAATTAGTTCTCCACTAGCCACTCAATTGTCATTATGGTTTAATTGTTCCCGAGATATTTATTTTTTTTAATGGAATTAAGTATAATAATGGCTTCGCGTACGCAAATGTCCAGACAAGTAAACATAATACGTACAGACACGGTGTTTTTTTTAAAATCTAATCATATCTACTCTAATCACGGACCTAGCTAGTTTATGGGAGAGCGACTAGCTTCTATCATTATATCACACACACGTCTATTGGGTTCACTTGGCTTAGAAAATTATTCGGATATTTGATATAATTTAAGAAAAATAATGTCGCTTGTCTTTTGGTTTCTATGGCGCTTAATTATACATAGGTTTTATCTCTATTATTATTTGATTACGTTGTCACATCCATGTATATAAATTTATGTTATATATGAAATAATAGTTTAATTTATTAGCCAATTTTAGATGAATAGTAGATCATCCGTTGTGGATTACTCTTATCTAATGTTTATTTATTCTTAATAATTAACAGAATATTTATATGGTTTAATGACGCTGCAACCGTTATGATGTTACCCTTCTTAATTCTTACTTGGCTCCGTAAAATAATACAATTTGTGTTCGTCGCATGCCTGACACGCGTAGATAGTGCGCAACCGATGTGCATTAATACGATAACAAACAGGAGGTTGGTTAGAAATTGGAAATCTTGAAAATATAATAATTTTAAATATTTGTTATCTCACTTAATTTATGTCTGAACTAATAACCAGAATGATATCGGAATTTCAGGTTACCTGGACAAAGAATAATGTAATTCTAAAAAAGGACAGAGAATAATGTAATTCTTAAAAAACACTTTGGCGCAGGCCACAATTTGGGCCAAAACATTATTATAGGCCCATTTTACTAACAGCCCAGACAGTCTTAGACTAAACTTGAAGGTGCAGCTCTTGACCAAGTAATCTTATTACAAACGTGTCAAGTGAACTTTGGTCCAGTGGCACAAGAGTGGGGAGGAGTTTGAAAAATTCAGGGTTCGATTCTGGCATTGTAATAAAATAGGTATTAGAATAAGATATAAAAAAAATCATATTACAAAGGTAATGAGATATTAAACACTTAATCAAATAATGAAGATGTAGTTCTAATTTAATTAATGACTGTCAAATTTGAATTTTCGAAGACACAACAATATTATTTTTTGCAGGGTTACGAGTTGGGGCTCCATATTAGTGTTAAGTTTCAATCAACCGTCTGGTTGACGGGTCAAAAGGATACTAGGATCTCCTGCCGAGGGTGTGTAGGATTCAGGTTAACCATAATGCGAGCAAACTCTGGTGTTAAATATCTAGTGGAAGAACTTTACCACCGTTGGATAGAATGTGTGAACTTCAGTTGCACTTGCTCACAAGACTCGCCGGAAGCCTTGTGACATCACAAGCTTACAATTTTTGGAAGCACATAAGGAAGAACAAAACCGAACCTACACAATTCTGTCTTGTCCCTTTGCAGAAGAACGATTCCAAGACAACTTCAAGAACACAGAAGAACTTCATTCATCGGAAGATATTCTATGTTCTTGTTAGCTTTGTGCTTTAGGGTCCATAAGATCTGGCAGACAACGATCCGGTGTCATAGAGTTGCTCAAATCCCTCAAAGTTTGATAGATTAAATCAGTGTGTGGATGCTTCTCATCCATGGAATGAAATTTAACCACCCCACCATTGACTTCGATCATGCTATACCCCGGTGACTTTCTGAAGCCTGTGTCTCTCATTGCGACTTTTAATCGTGCAGCGTGTTCCGAGTTTCCCAGATCTCCATAGATGTTAGAGAGCATAACATAATTTGCAGGGTTATCTGGCTCAAGCTCAGCTAGGTTTCTCAAGGCAATCTCACCAAGTTCAGCGTTTTTATAAACCCTGCACGCTGCCAGCAACGAAGCCCAGATGACGCTATCTGGTTTCATCGGCATTTTCGTAACAAAGTCCATCGCCTGATCTAGGAGACCGGCTCTTCCAAGAAGATCAACCATACAGCCATAGTGTTCGATTTCCGGTGCAATTGAATAATCATCGACCATGGACTCGAAGTATGAAAAACCAGCTTTGACAAATCCCATATGTGAGCAAGCACATAACACACCAATGAAGGTTATTCTATCAGGCTTTTCTTCGGCATCCTTCATCTCCGAAAACAAATTTAAAGCCTCGGCTCCTGCCCCGTTTACCGCTAAACCACCGATTACGGTGTTCCATGTAATTAGATCCTTCTTTTCCATGTTTCTGAACACATCAATGGCATAATCTACGAGACCGCATTTTGCGTACATGTCAACCAAAGCATTCCCAATAAAAACATTTCCATTGTATCCGAGATCCTCGGCATACTCGTGAATCCACTTTCCCAAATCAAGAGCACCAGATCTCGTGCATGCAGATAAAACGGTCACAAACGTCGCATCGGTTGGTGCAACCTTACCGTCATCGTGCATCCTCTTAAAAGTACTCAAAACTTCTGGATACTGAGCATTATGTAAATATCCGCCAAGCAGAACATTCCAGGAAAAGACATTCCTTTCAGGCATCTTCTCAAACAGTCTCTCCATCTCCCCTATATCCCCGATATTAGCGTAACCGTTCATCAGAGTGTTCCACGACATAACATCCTTATTCGGCATTCTATCAAAAAGCTCCCTCGATCTCGCTATATCACGTGTCTGAATGTACCCCGAAAACATGGCACTCCACATCACTACATCACGGTCGGGCGCCAGATCAAAGAGCCCCCGGGCATTCTCCGTCTCACCACAACTAATATAACCATTAATCATCGTAGTCCACACAACAACATTCCTCTCCACCATCTCCCCAAACACCCGATACGCATCTCTCGCCATCCTCCGACCTGCATACAAATCGATCAACCCCGTGCCCACAAACGGGTTCGAATAGAACCCCCTCTTCATCACAAAGCAATGCAATTGCCCGCCCTCCACAAACCGCCCGTCCTCCACGCAGGATTTAAGCACGACAGGGAACGTATAACAATCGGCCGACACGGCAACCCGATTCATTCTCTTGAACAGCAAAACAACCTCACGAGACCCGTCCCGCGCGTACGCCCTCAATAGCGCATTATAATCGTAAACTGTTGGGTGGGGTATTTCATCGAACACCTTTCGCGCATGTCCAATCCCGAGCGAGGCATACGCAGTCACGAAGTTCGGGGTCACGTAGCCGTTGTGTCGGAATCCACGGGTGGTGATCTGGGCGTGGACCTGGTGGAGGTGGGTTTGGGACTTACATGATGACTTTAGGAGGGAGATGAGCTTCTCCTCGAGAAGCCGTTGTGAGGGCTTCGGAAGTGATATGTTTGGAAGAATCTTTGCTACTTTTGCGAGCCAACGGTCTTCTATTGAACGCGCCTTTTTCCCACGCGAGGGTCCAACGGGTTTCTGTTTATATTTACGAGTAGGCCCAAGTGATAGGTCCACACTAAAAAAGGCTCGTTTCGGTGTTCAAATGTATTAATTATTTTAGATTTTATTAATTATGATTGTTTGAACTTGGCATTTGGTTAAAGTATTTTATGACAGTTAGATTAACTCGTTGGTGATTTTAAATTTGATTCGTTAGAATTAAGGAAAATATGGTCTATTATTAGCTTTTGATAGTTCATATTTAATTAATTTCTTTCCTATTGATGCATATAAAGCTTAATAGAAATTTTGCTTTGCACAAAAAGTTGGTTGCGTGAAGTATTATGGTTCTTTGATTCTCTGTCCTTTTTAAATAAAAAAAATAAACACAAACTCAATTTTTTTTCCAGTCAAAATAGAGGGTCAAAGTTCACAGTTATGTATCTCCTCCTTAAAAAGTTGATCTAATTCTAAAAAGGAGGTTAACTGGCACCCCTTTTCAGTCTATATTCTTATTAGAACCAAATTTAGGAATACTAAAGGGCATTTCCCGTAATAATCAGGGATGGAGCTAAATAATTAAGAAAATATGATCAATTTTTAATTTTTTATAATTTAAATTTAATTTATAAATTGATTTTTTTTACAAGATTCAATTTTAAATTTTAGCAGATACATATATTAAAAAAAATATATCTCATTATCCAACAAAATAAAAATTAAGTAAGGGCAATTTTTGACACGTATAATTTATATGTAGTTTTGCGTGCTGCTAATAGTGCAGAGAGTATGACTTCAAGGATATCGAAAGTTTAATTTTTGACACGTATAATTTACATGTAAATATTTATTTTAGAAAAAACCAAATTAAAGAATTGCCGGCAACTTAATATTCTATTTGCTAGATTAGACGTATTATTAGCGAGCAATTATAAGTTAAACTGAATTAGTTAACAAATCAATTTATTAATAATAAAACATTTACTTGTCGTCGTGGTCAAAAATTTAATCAAAATTTTGGAATTGATCAGAAAATTTTCTTTTCTAAGTGAATTTCTTAGTAGTAAAGTTCAATTTTCGTTTAGTCAGATTTCTTTTTCATACGAAAATCCAGTCGTCGACTGGGTGTCATGTAGCATGTCACGTGTCTATCATGTGGTACTTTGGACACACATGTTCGCCACGTGGGTACCACGTGATAGAGGTATTCTTAACTCTACCATGTGACCGCTCTGTCGTGCCACCACGTGGCACCGCCTAGCTTCGACAGCAATTGCGTCAATGTCATGTTAGCATTGATGCACGCGCACACATTAGAAAACTTGTCTGTGCTGCATCACGCTGATGCGATGTCAACTGATTGGGCCACGCCGTCTACGTGGAGATTGACGTGGTCGTAGGCTAGTCAACCCACGTTTACTTTAACTGAAAATAGATATTTCTTAGTAGAAAGTTTTGAATGTCAATCATTAAAATTATAACAACTTTTTTTTTTGGTAGAATAACGTAACTTTGCCAAGGTACCGACTTATGAAAAACGTGGCCGATAAAAGCGACATCCTACAAGGCTACAACCTTAGCAGTTTACTTGGCTTTTACCTACCCTTTGGTCGGAATCTTGCAGAAAAAAAACAAAACCGACCAATTCCCACATGGCCCTTTCCTCGTTAACACGAGTTAGATTCCGGCTATCGACCCCCACTTCCCCCGCCGGCCACCGGTCAGCGGTCCACCAGCTGAATCACAACTTCCCCTTGAGATCGTACAACGAGAAGGCGAAGAAGAAGTTGACGATTTGTACTGGACTGAAGAAGCCGATCGATGGAGTTAGCGAGGAGCTCAACTCCGTGGCTATGCAGAACCTGGATCACGCTCCGGCGAGGCGGAAGGTCCGGTCGGCTTTCGTCGAGGTCCAACGGAGCCTCGATCATCCCCTCTTCAAGGTTAGTTTCTTCTTCCTTTTGTTTTTTAAAAATTGATTTATTTGGTTCAAGTGGGAGTAAAGAATTATTGTATAAAAAAAGTGATCTTTCTGTCTACCTACCACTTAGATGAACTGTCTACATTATTCTATGATAACTGGAATCTAAGTTTGAGTAACAAAATGTAATTGTATTAATATTAATGATTTTTATAAAATGTCGACGTTATTTATATTTATATTTATATTGTCTATTGGTAGGTTCGAATATTGATCACTGGTTGAAAAATGGATAAACTCTGTAGGAAAAGTTGCAGTCCGCTGCTTGAGTTTTACAAATTTGATGATTTGACCTTACATTTTGAGCAATGACGTTTTGATCCCTTCGTCACGGTTATCAATCATATTATAATTGTAAATCGGTGGAAGTAACTTTGTTTAGAAAGTAACAATATCACGAATAAAAGCAGTAAAACATTTACAACGGTTAATCTAAGACTGGTCACAGTTCGGTTAGAATGGGTATACTTACGATTATCTGCAATTTTTGGTACTTTGGTGGTCCTTTTTCATTGCATACTTCTGTTCTTACCGACGTTTTAAGTACTTTTTTTTTTGTTGAATATGTCTGAATGGGTTGGTGGATAGATGGCTCCTGCAGATATTGAAACAGAAGAGGTAAGCCAAACTCCTCTTTCTCAATGTTCTTCACCTTGTTCTTCATGATTCTGTCTGGATTTCGGAAAGTCCGAAAAAAATCAACAACTTCGATTTCTCTGAATCTCTGCAGTGGTATGAGAGGAACTCAAGAGGCTTAGAAATCTTCTGCAGAAGCTGGAAGCCTAAACCGGGGGTACAAATCAAAGGTGTCGTGTGCCTTTGCCATGGATACGGCGATACTTGCACGTTCTTCTTCGAAGGTTTGTACCTATATCTGATTTTCATTCGTGCTCGGATCCTAATCAGATCATATGGTACTCCGGTTCTGATACGAATGTTGCAGGTATTGCCAGGCGAATTGCAGCCTCCGGATATGCCGTATATGCTCTGGACCATCCTGGTTTCGGTATGTCGCAAGGGCTACACGGTTACATTCCAAGCTTTGATGATTTGGCCGACAACATTCTCGAGCAATACACAAAGATCAAAGGTGATTTTTAGTTCCTACTTGAACTCATCGAAATGTTGTCCTGATTTTCGGCAAGTCTCTAACCGGAAGTTGCAGGTAGTCCTGAAATAAAGGGCTTACCGTTCTTCATACTAGGCCAGTCGATGGGCGGAGCCGTCACCATCAAAGCTCACCTGAAGCAACCAAATGCTTGGGATGGCATAATCCTTGTCGCCCCTATGTGTAAAGTAAACGATTACTCGATCTCGGCAAGTTAACTTAGCAGTGAAATTTATGTGATTCTCGAAGAATGATGATCTTCTAACCTCGAGTTTCGTGCAAAGATTTCAGAGACTGTGTTGCCTCCACCCCTTCTGATGAAGGCATTAATACTGTTGTCAAGAGTCATGCCCAAAGCAAAGGTCGTTCCTCAGAAAGATCTAGCCGAACTAGCCTTCAGAGACCCAAAAAAGAGAGAAATGGTAAGTCCTCCCGTCATTCCACGAGCTAGAGTTATTTGTGTCCAAGTCATGGCAGAAACTGAACTAATCGTTTCTATTTTAGGCAGTCTATAATGTGATCTGCTACGATGATAAAGTAAGGCTAAGAACAGCTGTCGAGCTCCTAAATGCTACGAAGGAAATCGAATCTAACGTAGAGAAGGTTTGTCATAATCTATCTAAGAAATAATCCGTCTGCAGAAGTGTAGACTAATTCGAGAGACACTATTGTAGGTTTCATCCCCATTGCTGATCCTTCATGGAGCAGCGGATAAGCTGACAGATCCGCTGGTGAGCAAGTTTCTCTACGAGAAGTCCTCGAGCATCGACAAGACGCTGAAGCTATACAAAGGAGGATACCACAGCATCCTTGAAGGAGAGCCGGACGACGTGATCTTTGGTATCTTAGATGACATTGTCGCGTGGCTCGATTCGAGATGCTTGAAGAAGTAATATCGGGCTAGTTAAGCTTCGCCTCCCGAGTTCCATAAGGCAAGTTAGCCATTTCTTAGATTACTCTAGTCGAGAAGATTAATGTAAGATTAAGGACATGCTTGATTGCTTCTTGATTCCGGCAAGCTTACCAAGGACAGTGTAGTGATTGTCTTAGTCGAGAGAACTTAACAACATTGCCAAGAGTCCAGCTAGATGTTTTTTTTTTAATGCTTAAAATTATATTGATTGTAATGCTATTTACATCAATAACTTGAGTAAAATTTTCTTTCGAACATTCTACAGATTGCGATAACAATTCTCATCTACGATAGTAAAATCCAATGGAAACAAACTACGCAAGACAAAGAATACTTCTGCATACACCACAACGTAATTCTACACTTCCGTACCAAAAAACCTAGGTGGTGTTGTTCCATTGTTCTTTTATTATTAATGTAGTAACTTTTCGAGGCTTCTTTCTATTTACAAAATGGTGGTGATAAATTCTCCAATTCTCATCCCTCAATTTTTTAGAAGAAAGCTTGAGATCTCACTTGAGGAAATAAAAATTACGATTTCCACCGACTAACGGCTTGAAAATAAAATAATTATCATTTGTCATTCATTATCAATGGTCAATCAGGGGTAACTATTGATTGACGAAGGATGACGGGAAGGCGAAATATCAAACAGAGTAAATGAGAGAAACAAAAAGATCCTGTGCCAATAGAGTAATTCAATAAAGTTCAGTGATCAAAACTGATACCCTAATTTATTTTATTAATTTTTTTTTAGACCCTATTCTAAATGTTTATGTCAAGAGCCGAACCTGAATTTTACCTCACTCCGCCCCACTCCAACGTCACTGGACCAAATGGTCACTCGGCAATTTATTTTATTAAATTAAAGAGTAAAGTAAAGAGTAGAAGTTAAAAAAACGGCAAAACACAGCGGGGGGAATGGAAGCATCTTTGGTCCTAAAAGGTCAGCTCCCCTCCCTCTCTCTCTCTCTCTCTTCTGTTGCTCGAATTTCCTATAAAGCTGCTATCTTTCTCCGGTTCGGGTGTTGTTTCTGATGATCTGCTTGCGTTTGTGGACTTTCCTACTTGTGGGTTGGTGGCTTTCTGGTGATTTGGTTGGACAGTTGTATGGAATTTGAAGGGGATTCTACGTATGGTCATCAATTTTTGGGGAAAATGTTGCCAAGTTCATCTCTTGGTGCAGAATAATTCTAACCTTGAGGTTCCTGTAATTTATTTCTGTGTTTTGGGTCATTGGGTAATCTCAGTTTTGGCCAGTGGAATGTGTTTTCAAGTTGATGACTTTTTTGAAGTTAATTGCTGTTCCTGAGCATGATCATGATGGAACCATTGCGGCTGCCGGAGTTGGTGTTGTAAGGTAAGAGAGGTAGACGCCAGAGGGCATTTGAGCGTAGACTGCAGATTTCTAAATGATGGTTTGAGTGTCGCTGTTATATGTTTACTTTGGACATTATGATTGTCCGAAATTCGTAGGGCGGGGCGGCATATTGTTAACCAGTGATAGGGCAGTCTGAGCGTGAAATGGCAGAACTGCATTTAATTTAACAACCGTCTTTTGCTCTTTCCTGAAGTCCCCAATTGAGTCCTGGTCTCTGACATTGGATGGAGGATTGGATTCTTGGGTTCCAGTTTAAAGCGAGCTTTCATTCTATGAGGAATTTGCTATGGTTAAGATCTATGTGTGAAGTTCGTTGGCCTTGATGCACAAAGGTGTAGCAGATTTATGATCCTGTTCACTATTGAAAAAAATGACGAATTTAGGATCCGAGCTAACCAAAAAAGTGACATCAGTAGAGAAACCATTGTGCTTGCTGGTTCTAGATGTTGTAGATAAACAAACTTGTGTGGAACTTAATCTACGTATTTCTGCAAATAAGAGTTTGAAAGAGTGAAAGAGTTTGAGATACTGGAGCTTTTCTGTGAGTTTGTTCTGGCCCGTGTTCCAAATTATCGAGAATAAGAAGTATGCCAATCCCTATTGCAAACTGCTTACTTCTCGGTAGTATCCCGTGGCTAATAGTTTTGCTTTTTCCACCTCTTCTGAATTATAATTTGATTAATTTTCTTTTTTTTCCTTTCAGTTTCTTGAAGTGCCTTCCACTTGTCACAGGGAATGTCCTTTTGAACTGCGAGAAGCTGTTGCGAGCATAATATTTGCTTCTCCACGGTGTTCAGAAGTGGTCGAGTTGTTGAAGTTGAAGAACTTGTTTCCACAAAATACAACAAGGAATTTATTATGGCTGCTTCAGAACTTCGTCCTGACTCTGGCGTCAATCGTGATGTTAGTTTCTTATGCCTCTCCTAACTAACTTCGGTCACCAAATCAATTAAATTCGATTGTGTCACATTTCCCGCAGATCATCGAAAAGCTTTCAATCCATGCTCTTCCACTGAGGCGAGGTTGAAGATGTTGACATGAATAACCTTGGAGCATAATGTAGATTGGGATTCTTCAAAGACGGAAGCAGAGCTCTTTAAAAAGCATGAAGACCTTTTGGTAACATAAACTTGTATTCCATTGTCGTGATGTTACTCTTGACATTTTTTTATTACATCTCTTTCTTATTCTCTACGTAGGGAGGATCCAAACAGATTGTTACCGAAGACTTACCTTCTCAATGGCGTATGAAGCATAGCCTTCCGAAAGCAGCATCTCCCTATGGTGCATATATGGCGATGAACATGAACTCGAACCGAGAGCAAGGATCTCAACAGGTCAACGCCATCGCTCCGAACCCTCCAAGGAATAAGCCTTCCCCAGCTACTGAGGAAATCGAACCATCCATTAGTTACCATGATCCTCGAGCTGGAGCTGGAGCTGTTGCCGATTCCCGGATGGAGCCAGCACCACGGCCATCAGATGTCTTGGATAAAGCCCGAGCAGCCATAGCATATGCGGAGCGTGCTACGTGCAAGGCTCGTGCAGCTGCCTAATCGACTAAAGTACATATCAGTTCATTGAAGATGGAAGCAACGTCTACGTTGTGTCGTGGACCCGATCTGACCTCGAGCAGTCAGAAACAGCGTCCTGATTCTACTGTTCGTTCAGCGACACTAACGATAGGCACGGACCAACTCGAAGAGGTAAGTAGAACAGCAAGGTACATATAGACACAGGACCGATAAGCAGCAGTCAGCACTTGTACATTGTGTTCTATATTTATGAAATTCCCATAAAAAAAATATTTCGAATAATTGGTTGATATTCACATAAAATCTAATTTACCCTTAAATGAATTTCAAAAGATATTTATGTCGGGAAAAGAGTCATTTAGAGGCATATTTGGCACATGTTGTGTTAGATTTCAATGTTTCTGTCCCTCGTAATTGAAGAAATTCTTGCGGGCTCGTTTCATTTGCTAATGGGCCCGCATCGAATTTGCGGGCCATATTCATTTTCACCAGAACAGGCCCAGTAGTCTTGATTTTTTGTCGAAAAGAGAGAAATAAAATTCGGAGGAATAATTTTGGCAAATGAAATATATATTAGAGGAAAAGAATGTGGCTACCCAGAATTTACGAATTCATATCAATTTCGAAGCGAAAATGGGGAAGACCAGCTAATTGAGCAATCAAAATACGTAACGATGTTTATAGAGAAAGGATTAAAAATAGTTTTTTTTTTTGGTAAAAGAGGGGAAAACCTTAATATATTGTTAAAATGGCCAAATTCTGTACACCTACTTGGCGCAAAACTCCTCCTTGACCTTTTGTAAGATTGTATCCGACCAATTCAAAAGTTCAAAAGGTTGGCAATAGTCAAAAGGTCATGTAGCTAAGAATGGAAGAAGAAGAAGAAGACTCCTTTGGTCAATACGTTTTTTTATATATGTTGAATAGAGGAATTCAGATTTTAGTAAGATATTAAGTTTTAAATAACGACAAGAAAATTTTTAATAGTATCATAATCTCAAAATTTTAACTCTGTTTCGAGCTCTTAGGTTTCATGGGCCTGCAAGGCCTGTTATTTAGTTAGTCGCTCCACGTGGCATGACAACATAAACCACAAGGTGACTTAATTTTTTGTACAAGTATATTTCTATAAAAAACAAAATCTGAACCTCCACCTCACATTTTTCTAATATAATCAGAACGATTAATCTTTATTCTTGCCTAACTTTGACATTTTCCTAATATAAGTCTAAAAGCGACCGGACGGCAACCCATGGAAACGGCCAAATCAAACCCAATAGACCAACTTTAGAGTCTAGTGGACATATGGTTAAAGCTCAACTTGTTGTTGGTGTTGGGAATCTAATAAGATCGTCATCTCAATCAGACAATCACCATTTGAACCGGTCAACTCAATTGGAATAATCCAAAAGTATTAGTCCCTCCACAATTACTTGGTTCACTTGCCGTCTGTCTGGTTCCATGGACCACTGGCTAGCAAATTTTTATTTTATTTATTAGATCGATTAATCTAAATTAAAATTAAATAAAATTTTGGAAAATAAAAAATTCAATAAATATTTTACTACGTTATTTTTTTCAATAATTTGTACTTGAAATTCATTAGTTAATTGATTTTATTGGTCAGTTGATCAAAATTGTTATTCTAATTTTTAACATCAATTTGTTAGAAGGGAATCACTGTAGTGGCAAGTCACTCTCGTATCTGATTATAAAGTGAGATGTTTGACTCACGCTTTACCTTCTTTGGGATGTGAGGACAAAATGCTTTTGTGTTTACTTAAATGAAGTAATATCAAATGGAAGAGAAAAGGTAAGCATCAGACCTAAACTTAGCAAGTGGCTGAGAAAACAGTGGATGCGTGAGTATAGGGGCTGGAGATAAGGAATTTTGTGGCCATATACGAGCCTTTTAGGACTGGTGTTCTTATTCTCGCCCCTTGTTTCCAATTCCTATTCGGGAAAATTGATTAAGTTATGTATTAAGATTGATCCATCTTTTAACACGTGTTATGAAACGATAATCGTCATAAGATCATCTATAATTATAAGATATTAGACATTTTTGTAGGTCATGTGGTATACAGTTGTAGGGCATAAAGAATTCTAGTTGAAATTCTAGTCCATGACGATTTTTACACTCATGAACAACAACATATCATAAACCAAAATAATATTCTAAAAACATTCACACACACAATAGTTTCCGGTCTAATTACAAACTTCAAACTAATTTGTTTTTTTTTTTATCAAAACAGTTGCAGAAAGATAAAGTAATGCATAAAGCGGAAGTATCGATGGGCCATAAGCCAATTTCCTAATTAATATTGCAGGGGCCCGATTCGGGTGAAACTGATCGTCCATGTGGTCCACAAAGACGGAATGTAGCAAGCCATAACAGCATGAAATTTGGTATATATTTAGTATTTTCCACTATCATTATATTATTAAGACTCTCTCACTAGTCACTAGATTACTTGCGATTAAATAATTAGTTATCCGGGGGACAGATTGTGCTCAATAAGGTGAACATGGCGGTCGGCGGTGAATATCATTTTGAAAAACAAAAGTAGTCATCATGAAATTACCTGTGAATATCTGTTAACGACAATAGATTGAATCATTCTTATTACAGTATTGCAATTATTAACGGTTAAATCAGACAACTATGAAAATGACCTTCCTTTGTTGCTAATCAAGGGTGTGACAATAAGCTCTTAATTAAATAATTAATTTAAAAGTTCCTAAAAGATCGATTTTAAATTTTTAACATTCATTGGTATATGGATCGACATCACTTGCATCTGCTTTTCTAGTTTCAAACCACTAAGCTGGTGAATTCAAGTTTGAATGGCATGGTATTATTGAATAATGAAAAAATTGTCCAACAATCTTTTAATATTTTTAATGATCGGCGAATGACATATAATATTATAGCAAAAGATGTTCTAAAAAAATTTAGTAAGTCAAGAATTCAAATCATTTACTTAAAAAAACATTTTCAATGACTAGAGTTCAAATCATTTTCAATGATTTTGATCTCATTCGCATGAGATGCTAACTACAGATTGGGAGATTGATATCCAGCATATCTGGAATGAGGATAACTGTCTGACGAACGTTATTTCGAAATATGTCCTAAAAATGACTTAAATCATGTTATCTCATATGCTCTTCTCACCTTCTTTTTTGGGGTGTATATGGAAGATTTGCGGGGATTAGTCTTCTCTGTTGTATTTGTGCAACATATGATGAGTCACTATGGTCTATTGTGGTACTGGGCGCTATTTTCCTTCGACGAATTTTTTCCAGCGAGTTTTCTCGAAAGAGAATTTTACTGAATCAAACGATCACAACTTCATGAGAAAGAATATCACTTCTAAGGTCATCGACGATGATGGTCGACGTTACTTAGCTAAGGGGCTGCATGATCCTCTTAGCATTTCTTTTGCTTATGAGTAGCTCTTTCTAGTTTTTACTATGACTCTACGGGGTTTTTTTTTTTAGGGAAAAGTGGCGCGTAGCCTATATATATAAAAGGATTACAGCGTACAAAGTACAAGCATACCAAACAGAAATCGAAGCCGATCCGACGAGTGCAAGGTGGCACAGGGGGGAGCGAAGGGCGATCGAACAGACACAAAGGTCATCGATCGAGGCGGGGTACTACCGAAACAAGATTCGGCAATTAAACTCAAGACAAAGTCGAGAGGACAACTGAGTGTTAACTCAGCAGATTGCTAAGACCGACGTAAATCGGTCGAGGCAAGATTCTCCACCCACACGCATCGGACAGGCATCAAAATCCGAAAGGATTTTGGATTAGAAAAACACTGATCTAAGCAAAAACAACAGAGATAAAGCCAACAAACATCGAGACCACCAAACAAAGGTGTCTCAGAACAGTAGCCAACATAGAAATAAAAGCCGGAAAGCATAATAACAAAAATAATTACAGAAAGCATAAAAACTATAATAACAAGAGGGCTGTGGAAGGGCGGGGAAGCACTATTGACGGCGAGGCGGGGCTGAGGCAGGACGGCGAGGGTTGAACCGCAGCCTGGATGACGAGGTGGAGACTGGACGGTGGATGAGAGAGACGGACGACGGTGAGTAGGACTTGTGGTTGGAAGCGACAGCCAAGGGTTGCTCTCAAAAAGAGAGAGGGAAGCTCTCAAAGGAGAGAGAGGGAAGCCTTACTAGGAAGGAGGTGTGGGAGGAGGAGCCTCTGGGGAGGTGGTCGGTTGTGGGTAGAGGAGGTGGGGCGGCGGCCAAGGTTGGCTCTCAAAAAGAGAGAGGGAGGGAGCCATCGTGAGGAGCTAAACCGACTCTCATGACTCTACGGGGGTTTGAGCCCACCATTTCTACCTAATAATGACTAGAGTTTTATAGTGTTATAAATCATATTTTTCTAGTTTTGATTGTAAACATATTTGGTTCAAGCGGCAACGACATTTGATTCACACAAGATTTAATCTTGAGTTTGAGTCTTATTGATGTAAATGATATTATTGAGAATTGTTTGTTGTGAATAAGATCTTACGGCTACGCTTCACTCTCGATACAAAGATCCGCTAAAAAATATTAATTAGGTGAGAAAAATAAAGAGCGCCTTTTCTATCACGTTACATAATTATGATTTAGGGGGCGGCTGGAAATTAGTGTTGAAACATATTCGAAAGTGACTTGCCACTAAGGGAAACATCATCAATCATTGAGTAAATTTACAGCTTTCACATGCTGTCTTTTTTCTACTGTTCGGTTTTATCTTTTGCTCTGAAACAAAATGATGAGAGACATAATCCTTGTTAGTTGCCGCCAAGATTTGATTTTTCCTTCCTCGGCCGGTGATTCATTTGAAATGGAATCGTAGAAAGCAACATCTCTTCTAAGCCTAGGCTTTTTTTTTCAAAACTAAGGTATGCAACGTGGATGGTTATGGAGATTTTTAGCTGATATTATTATAATCAGTAGTCTTTCATTGCACGTATATTATTCACTTGTAGGAGTTAATGTCTGAATCAAACTGATCAATATCTGCACTATTCTTCTTAATAAAAGCCTACTAATTTACCTATTTAATTTTTTGGAGAGTTATTTTATTATAGATCTCGAGTTCAAAAATAGAAACAATTTTTAATCAGTTTC
>SOPF01026954.1:37569-88186 GCA_012979155.1 Hypericum perforatum
AAAAGACAGATTATGACAAGATACAAAGTGAGAAATGCTTGTCCTAGTTCTAACAAAAATTCAGTTCCTTGCCCGGCTCAATAACCTATCCTTAAACAAACTATGGTAACACCAGAAACAAACTATAAAAGAGAAAAGACAAACAACGGATACCGGTGAGTTATGTTTGTAATTTACTTCTTGACGTTCTTCAAATATTAAAACATGAAGAGGGCTATAGTAATTAGCGATATTGCATCAAGAGATTTCTCTTTCACATGTTTTTTAGTGCGTCGGCGATGGTTGCAAGCGAGATGTTCTTCGAATTTTTTCAGAACTCAACTTGCTTAGATTCTCATATCAAATTGTGTCTACAAAGAACAGACAAGTAGACAGCTATAGAAACAATGCTACACAAATTATGTTCCAATATCGCAAAGCAAAACTATTAGGGATGGGTGGTACTAACACTGACAACGATTAAAAAAATTGCTAGAAAGCATTTAATTTAACGATACAAAACATGTCAAAAGGTAAGAAAATTTGGAATGAAACTTTGGCATGTATAATATTAGTATACAAAACTCACCTTCAATAAATATATTAATTCCAGTTTAATACGTGTAATACTATTTCTCCAGTAAGATCGGCAAAAAATCCTCTCTTGACCACATGTAAAATAGTGAAACTCTCCACATGATTATATCATATATAATATCATTAATAAAGACAACTTTGTTCCGAATGATCCGTCCAAAGCGTGATTAGCAGTTGTTCTGTTTTGTGGGTATTCGACTATAAAGTTAAAATGTTTGTAATTTGGTAGGAGATCAACGATTTCTGACGTATGATTTTGTATGATAGATTCTATTTCATTGTCGATACGATTTCACATAGACGTATCTGAACTAAATATTTTGGATTGTCCTATGTTCATTTTCCAACATCTATGTTAAAAAGTCTCGATCAAAAGATTTGGTTACCGGTGTTCTCTTGCCACGTCTAGATTCTTTATAGTTTTGATTGAATCTTTGTATAGCTTCATAAGTCCTCTTTTTAGGACTTGCTCCATTTTTTTTCTTTAGTAGGAAAAATATTTAAAAAAATATTACATTCTTTGATTATATGACATTTCCCTTGTTTATTTCATGGTTATCAAATTTGTGCACTCGAGATCGATAAGCACTATTATTGTGTGCATATCTGATAAGGATGCAATCAATAATTTTGGGCTCTATTCTTATTTATTTAGGTTTAGGTAATTTAATCTTAGTTAGGCAAACCAACCCAACCCCCCCCCCCCCCCCCCCACATTTTAAGACAATCGTAAGATTATTTTCTTCTTTTCCATAGTTCATATGAAATTTTTTTTCTTCTGTGAAAATTTATTAATGATATATTTAGCTGAGAGTATAGTTTTCTTCCACATGTTATGTGATAAACTTGAGTTTATCAACATAGTATTTATCATCTCTTAAGAGTTTGATTCTTGTGTTATGTGATACCATTCAATTGAGGTGAGCATCAAACAGTCATATCAGGGATGATGTCATTTTGTTGGGAGAATTTCTCAAACAGAATCTTATATTCTCCTTTTTATGACTTCTAATCAATTTAATTTTATTTTAAGTTGATTTTTAACCTCGTTTTTAAATTTTTTTGAAAGCTTCTAGAACTTCATTTTTTTCTTATCAAAAGATATATAAATAGATATATATGTATATATATACATATTTGTTATTCATTATCTCTTACAATAATCGATAAAT
Organism: Hypericum perforatum; assembly: GCA_012979155.1. NCBI lineage: Eukaryota > Viridiplantae > Streptophyta > Magnoliopsida > Malpighiales > Hypericaceae > Hypericum > Hypericum perforatum. The sequence goes on from SOPF01026954.1 coordinate 39,318, forward strand.
ATGATAAAATATTTTTTATTGTCTTTAATTTGTATGTATTTCATATCATAAATATTCGTATGAATTAATTCTAAAGATATAGTACTTCTTTCCACTTATTTGAAAACTACTTTGGCCTTTTTTCATCTACACATACTTTATATTTTTTATTTAGGTTAAACTTTTCGATAATAAATTCAAACTTACTAACTTTTTACCAAGTTTAAATTTACGAGTCCTAATTTATCATACTATAAAATAGAAGATTCGGCTAATTAAAAAGAATTATTAATTTTATTTTTGTTATAAAAGATGCAACATACAATTATTATATTCATCTTAAACAACCCATTTTCTAGGTATCTATTTCTTATTAATTGAACTCTTTGGTCATTACAAATTTATCGTCCTTAAATACGAGCTTAAGCTAGGCTTTGCTTAATAGAGAATAAAAAATTATGTGCATGTAGATGTTCGAGACATGCGACACTTACTTGAGATTCCGCTTCTTGCCCTATGTCAGCTTGAAGATCACCTTACCGAAATTGATAATCTCAAAAGTCGCAAAGTTACCAATGAATATAGGTCAAAAATATCTCCTTGTTTGAGATGATATGGCAAATTGATCTTGTGTTGATAAACCACTTTCTTAAGTTGTCTATAAAATTATCTTCGAATACCATGGTGGATAAATTTAGCATAGACAGGTCTTGGGCCAAATTCATCTTATCTTGATTATCCTTCTTTGAAAGTAAATAATCATTTTCCATATGACTCAGCATTTCATAGTTATAACAATTGTCCTTGATCTCCTTTGCCTTCGACTCTTGCTTCTCATGTTTGTTGTCAGAGTTCTTCCTCTTCTTGTCGATACCACTTTGATAATCCACTCTCTTGAGTTGTCTACCAAATTGTCTTCGAACACCATGATAGATAAATCAAACACAGAGAGGTCTTAGGCTAAATTTGTCCTATCTTAATTATCCTTCTTCGAAAGTAAATAATCATTTGTCATATGACCCAACTTATCACAATTATAACAATTACCTTTGATCATTTTTGCCTTCTTTTTTTAACTCTTGCTTCTCGTATCTATTGTTAGAGTTCTTCCTCTTTTTGTTGGTACCGCCTTTGATGAGGTGTATGTTGGCTTCAGAGTTGGTCCTGCTATTCTTGACTTTGAACTTTTGGTTCTCTTCTGCGATCTTCATTCTCATGATCACGTCTTCAAGCCCCATATCATTTCTTTTATGCTACTTGAAAATAGAGGTAACTTCTTGATCATCGTGGCCACTTAGAAGAATTCATTAACTTACATCCCTTTGACTTGAATCTTGTGTAGAATTAGTTGTAACTCTTGCATTTGATCTATAACCTTCTAGGAATTCACCATCTTGAAGTGGAGTTTATCCGAGCATCCTTCATTTTATGTTTCTTCTCTAGTGAATTCTACACTCCTTTAGGAGTCTTGGCTATCACATAAATGTTGTACTGATTATCGTTTAATCCATTTAGGATGTAGTTATGATATAGGAAATTGCTATAATTTCATGCATTGAGAGCGTTGATCTTCTATTGATCCATCTCGTCTCCTACCAACTTCGGTGCTACTTCCTTAAGAATTGGACCGCTTTTATTAAAGTATATCAGTCTCCTCTTATAATGATGTTTGTAGGAGTTTGTGTATTTAATTAAGAGATTATCAGTATATTTCAGTGCGTACGATTGTGACAATCATCTCCAAGATACGATAAATCTCGAAATTTCAGACAAACTCTGAGATATCTAAAACTTTATTGACACTCATGTGGCCACCATGCTATGTTCCTTAAGAGCCTCTTCGGATACTTCTGAAAAATTCACGGTCTATTCGTGTAATATCATCTTCCTACTTAGTATGATTCTCTTTACGTATACTATCTGTAACTGCTAGCTAATAAAAAAAATCTCTCTTTATAAAGTAAGAAAAATTTGTTGTTCTAATCGATTTGGTATTAAAAAAATTAGTTTCACTTTGAGCCTCCCATTCGGGACTACTTGAACAATATTCGCCGGATCCTTTTAATTCGTCTTCCCATCTAGTACCCATAAAAGTTGCTGACACCAAACCTGCAAAGCTTCGAGGTTTCAAGCATCAAATTCCCCCAACCACTTTTTTTTTTTAATTTAAAATGTGTGGTTTAGTAATCTTCCATTTATACCAGTAGGATATACTACATATCATACAAGGAAAAAGAAACATCAGAAACATACCTAAACAATAACAAAGTAAGACATACTTCAGTCCCAAAACAAGATTGCTCGGTGTAGGTGGTTACTCACAAGTGACTTTAGCAAAAGTTTTGAAAGCTAATTCAACTTCGATCCGTCAATTTCCCAAAAACATTAATTTCTAACAAAGTCCCCAACAAGATCCGTCGTGCATGGTTTGTTATTTCGGACTAAAAAAAACTGGGCGTTGTGAAAATTAAAAATGCCGGCACATGCAGGGACCTAAAATTTATTGGAAGATCTGAATTTAATGATAGTGGGCGACGCTACGTACGTTGACTAATTGAGATCGAGTAACCGGGGAGATATGCTATACGGCATGAGGTAGGTAGAACTAACACAGGGCCCTCGCCCAAACTACGATTTCTTCCTACCTCCGGTTGAGTAAGCGGGTTGTTAAAAGGGATTTTTTAAACGTAACAACATATTCCAAATTCTAATTTTGATTAAAAAATATGACTTTCTAATATGGATTATTCAATTCAATAATCCAAAATATTATAGACCAACAAAAAAATTCCGCTAATAATATTTCAAGGCTGAAATTCAAAAGTACAGAACGAGGGAAATGATAAGATTCTGTACATCAACAAAATCTCATGAACAGCGTCCAGTTTGACAATTCTTGGTGAGCCTTATCAATAGCTGTAAAGCTTGGGTTAGATAGAAGTATTAAAAGGCTGTAAAGTGTTTTTTATAAACGAATTTTCATTTCACCAAAGTATAAATAATAACATATTTATAATATTTAGTATTAAATATTTTCATAATAACAAAATTGCAACCACATATTTCGTTAAAAGTTTGTCAAGGTAAAATCGGGTGAGAAATCTACAATGGACAAAAAGTGCTCGAAAGTGAGTGATGCGAAAAAAATAATTTATCACCGAATACAGCCCCACCAACCATAAGTCATCGTTACAATGCGTAGAATAAAATAGAAAAGCGTAAGACCTATACAAAATCACAGTAAAAGCTTGATTTCAGATCTTACTTGAAGCCTTTAACAAAATTATTTTAGCGATACCCCAAACGTCAAGGGGGATTTTCCCTCGAGATACTCTTCTCTTCCCACAACTTTTTTCCTACCGGATTTTTTGTGGTAAGGATTTAACGAGACTGACGGTCGTATCCTCACAAGAGGCCGAGAGGGGATTTTACACTTAGTAAGCGTATTTTTGGCTATTTATCTTAATATATAGGGGTTTGGCCCCTCCCATACACAAAAAAAAAAAAAAAAATTCAAGTACGCATCACAAATTTGTCACAGCAAAAGATTCGGACAGAAAAAGAAGAAGATGCTTGGTGGCCCTCAGATTCCGTATAATTTAGTATTAGTATTTGTATGGAATACATACTTATGTTCACACATAGGGTACACCGCCTTTAATTTAATTTGCTCGGTATTCTCCATTAATTTCTTCATAGGAATGGATGCTCCATAACTAATGGTACGGGACAAAGCGTAAAAATGAGCCATAAGGAATAATATAATTGTTTTCCAGAAAAAATGAGATTTATACGGAAGGAGGGAGTTCATGGGTGAGATGTAAGACGGATTTGTATGAAATCTACAAATCAGTCTATATGGTTCGAAATTTTGGTTGAATTGCGCTGACATTTTTTCATGAGATACAAACAATTTTTTCATTCGATTATAACATTATATTTTTTAGTATTTTTATTTTTTTCGAAAATGACTATTCCTTTTATGTGATACTGATCAGTGTTAGTTTTTTCTTACTGTAGTCATGTTATTTTAGATTTTTGCAAAAAAGTTATAATATGTATATTTTTTATTTTTCTGAGAATAACATTTCTTTCGTTTAATACTGGCACATGTGGAATTTTTTCACTTTGGTCATGTGATTTTTAGATTTTTTTAAAAACTCTCAGTATATTTTTTTCTGAAAATTATATTTTCTTCAATTGTGTAATTTTTTTCTCTTTAATCTGTTATTTTTTGGATTTTGACAAAAGAAATTCATCCACGCAATTCAAAATAATATCATGGAGTATTCGATCTCAACCCGGTGAGACGTGGCCATGTGTAGTAGTATTCCCAATTCGGGAACCTCACCGGCTTAAAACATGGCCTCTGTGTTCCTTGGAATAAAGCATCCCCCATGTGATAATAATAGTCATAATTAATCATGAGGAAACCGAAAGGAAAGTACCTATTTCGATTTCCAATTAGTTTTAAATCAGCAGGATTTTAAATAAATTAATTAATTACACTTTCCTAAAAAAGAAAAAAATTCCGAATTTTAAACTCACTAAATTTCGAATTTCTTTTTTTTTATATTAACTCATTTAAATTAAAAATTTGATTACACGTTCACAAATTCGAGCATCCTTTCGCTACTCCAAATAATCAAATGACGATTTAAATAATTTACAAAAAGGATCAGCAGGTCGTCGTCTTGGTACATCATCAAAAAAGTTTAAGAATTGGAGTCATGTGGATCATACCCAAGAAATGAATATCCTGTTCTGAAAATAAATCAGAGTTGGCATAATTTTATAAATTAAATCCTGAATTCAAATTTTATGTATAATTATTATTATGAAAATTATCACTAATAAGCGTTCACGTGCTGTAAAATATTGGACAAAATTTAATTAAGTAGTATATAGTTTTACTCATATTCATTCAGATTCATGTGACTTAAAACGAACAAAAATAGTCCAATTTTGTTTAATATTTCAATTGAATTCACTTCGATTAATTTGACTTTTTTTTACGAAACATTACATTCAATTCAATCGCTGACATGATTTGCCATGAGGATATTTTTTTTTAATCTAAATGGCTACCCTAATGTGGTACAGAATAAATTAATCTCATTAATTTATTTAGTATCAAATTTTTAATAATTTTATCAAAATCCCAGTCCCACGTCTTCACGATCTGATTGAATCATGGGGAGCGGTGTACTCGAGCTGGGGTCCACTGACGCTGTCCCTCTGAACCTGATCAGATTGGGAAGGGTAGGGTTTGGTTCAATTTCGACCGGTTATACCCTGGCAAGTCGTCCTAGTCGCTAGAGCAGGGCAAGAACGACCCGTCCTCGCTCTGGATCAACGATCTAAGACCATCCGCAGCGGATGGTTCCCGCGCCCCGAGCGTGCCACGTGGCAGCCTGTGATTGGGCGCGGGACTGTGGTCGGGGCGCTCCTGGTGTCAGTCGGGGCGCGCCTCGCCCCGACAGGGGCGCCTCGCCCCGGGCGACGTGGCTCCTTCTGATTGGGCCACGTTGCCCGGGGTAATATAATATTATTTTTTTATTATTTTTTAAAAAAATCAAAAAAAATTATAAGAAATCGGAAAAATTAGGAAAAAAATTCTAAAAATTCTTTTTACTGTTTTTGACTTTTTTGTGCAATTAAATTTTTTTTATAAGTTTTTGTTAATTTTATACAATTTTTTGAATCCAAATAACGAGACTTTTCGGATTAAAAAAATTATAAAAAAATTATTTTTACAATTTTGCAATATTATGTTTGAAAATTAGTTTAGTACAATAATCTTATTTGTATTGTTTAAATTATGACATTTGTGATAAATTATGTAATTTGATATAAATTATGTATTTTTATGTAATTTGTATGTAATTTGATATAAATTTGTATTTTTATATAAATTTGTATGTTATTTGATATAATTTTTGTATTTTTATTTAATTTTTATGTAATTTGACATAAATTATGTATTTTTATGCAATTTATATGTTATTTGATAACCTAACCCTTAAACCCTAAACCCTTAAAACCTAACCCTTAAAACCTAACCCTTAAAACCTAACCCTTAAACCCTTGATAACCCTTAACCATTGTTATGTAATTTGATATTAATTTTAGATTTTAATATAATCTAATATAAACTATGGAATGTAATATAATTTTATTTAAATTATAAACGCTAAACCCTAATAACCTTTACCCTAACCCTAACTCTAACCCTAATTCGAGCCCCTAACTCATGCACTTATATATTTAAATAACATATTATATTTACTTGAAAAACATATTTCAAATTTTATAAAATTTCTATTTCGTAAAATTTCGCAATTCGAAATTAAATTTAGCATTTTCGAAATAAAAACGAATTTATACTCGAGTTTGGTACAGTTAGCTGAATTTAAAAAAAGCTGAGCTGAGAAAAAAGCTGACGTGGCGCCCAGGGCGCGGCACTGTAGCGGGGGCACCAATGCGGATGGTCTAATAACCATAATCTCAAGGAGGGAATCCGTGTGAGTAGTAAACCTAATGTTGTTCCTTTTAATAAATAATAGCAAATAACCGTTTTATTAATAAAGTTCAGATATGTACGGTGGTCTTATCTATTTTATTAAAGAAAATAAATAAATAAAGACGAACTAGCTAATTTAAAAATACAATTTTAATTAACTAAACATTCTAAACACCAAATTTTAATAAATTGCGTGCTTGAAGATTTTCAGGAGCAGTAGATGACATCGTGTCACTATGTAACATGTAGGGGCGACAAAATGTGTTAAAATATATCGTTCGCCAAGCGACCATGCTTATTTGATCTATCGGACATGCTTATCTTCAGCTATGTCTATCCGTTGGAGAAAATATTGCATAAAACATAAATTTATTTAATAATAAATTTGGATGATCTACTAATTTATTATTTTAAAATTATGTATTTAATATGAAAATTCTAATTTGATATTAGAACAAATTAATTTTAAATACATTGTGAAGTTTATAATCTTGTGCACAAATGACCCTATTCGAAAGTACAAGATGTAGTAAAACCAGTGCAAACTTTATATAAATTTTGTTTGAGATGACGCGTTGAAAAAAAATACAATATCAAAAAAAAAATTGATTAGATAAGTTTATAAATGTGAATATCCACTTACTCAGTTACTATTGGAGTTTTGATTTGGATATTAAGAATTTTTAATTTCAACAAACATTTATTAATTAAAAATAAATTGTGTAAGCTAAAAAAATAATCTCAAAATTTGAGTCAATTACATTGATATTAATTCTTATTACACGATTTATCATAAATTTAATATCGTATATTCGCTTACTCACAAATGAATAAAAAAAAGATAATAACAAACATTTTTCTTAAGAGCCACGTGTCCGTACCCCGTCCGACCACTTGACAATGATCTACTCATACTATTAAGTCTATTATATTATATGAGAAGTACGTACTATATAAATCAATATGGTGTATATATATACCTTTGTAATTACATAAAAGATTACAATAACAAAGACCAAAAGTTGGGTTGGAGGAGTACCACGGTCACGCTGGACGCCCTAAGGAGATATTTATATTGGGAACGCATTAAAATAATTTGGTAAAAGATATAGTTGGAAAATGGGTGTTGCTACCGATGCGATTTCTCGTGGGAGGCACCGCCTGCGTGGAGATATAAAAAGTTACCAGGAAAATTTATTCAAGAAAATTTTGATATCTAATCTTATATAATATAATTGTGCTATTGGAGTTTTATTGATGGGTTCGAATAAATTAGATGCCATTATTTTACGGATGACTTTAGAAAATTTAAGAAATCCAAAATAGCAACCGAGGTTAGTCAAAATAGCGTACTAATGGGGTTCAAAATTTCAAAATCAAGGTAAAAAAATATTGTAAAAATAAAATAAATTCTTTCAATTTTTCTGAAAAATGAGTCGTCGAGTTATTTTTAACTGAGAGTCGGGTTTCTCTGTAACGCGTTATGGCCACTGCAGATTATTATAGAAGGAAAGGAAAAAAATGGGAAACGAAACTTTCCGTCCTTGGACGAATGACCTCACCACGTTCAAACCAGACCAGAAGAAAAAGGAAGCAATAAATACACATGGCAGAGACCGGTTAATGTGTTGTTTTAGATTTTTATACAAATAAAAAAAGTATTTTAACTTAACTAAAAATCCCAGGTCAGGAATTTTGAAGACTCAAATATCATAGTTAAATATCTGTACTTTTTTACAAATTTTTTTTAATAAACTTTATTCAATAAATATACGGAAAAATCAACCGTAAAAACTTAAAAGTAGCGGACACAGAAGAGAGGGAGGGGGACAGGACAGAAAGCAAGTTGCTGTTGGATCCATTTCAGCTGGCTTTGTCTCCTTGTAATTTTCAAAGGCCAAGCTAAAGCTGTGGCGTTTGCCCAATACCCAAACGACTTCCTCTCTCCCACCCAATAAAAACAACCATATTAAACTAATAAAAAGATTGCCGTTTCTTTTTATTCCTCTCTCTCTCTTTATATATATATCTCAAATCTCTTTCCATATATAATTTATTTATTCAACAATCCCTTCCCTTTTCCCTTCTATAAATCATACAGGTCCATCCCCCTTCCCACCCTTCCTTCTTCCATTTCTCTCTTGTCCCAAAAATTCACCAATTCTTCTCCTTCTTCCTCCCACCACCCCAGGTACACAATTTCTTTCTTAAGCTCTTTTTTTTTTTAGGATAGTGGCAATAAGTCTAATATTATGAAACCGGGTTACAAGAAAGTAATTAAAACACATAGACAAATCCCATCTCTCAAGCTAAATCCCATTTCTTGTGCTATTTCAAAATCGGATTTTAACTTATGTATCATGAATTATCATCAGATCTACATGATTCTTTAACCCTTTCTGAAAATTTTCTGGCTTCTCTCTTGATACAACATGGGAAGCCCTTTTTGGGTAATTTAAGCCTAGTTTTGGAACATCAAAAAAATTTTATTCTTGAATTTTTTTTTAAACATCAAATATGTTACTGTTTTGTTAAGCAAAAAAATATTAATTTTAGAGAGAATATTTAATTCTAGATCTCTAATTCCAATTATCTTCCTCTAGATCTCGGTTTTCTTACAAATACCCATATTTTGCGTTAGTACATCAAATTCTTCCCTTTTATAATATATATTTTTTTATGTCCTGCAGGTTTCTCTCTCAATTTTTTCTCTTATAAAAGGGAAAAGACCAGAGGAAAAGAAGATAATATGATGAACCAATACGCCATGAGCCAAAGCGGGTTGTCGGCCCGGGACGAGATCCGAGGACCCGGATCCGTTTCAGACCGCCCTTTGGCGTGTCCGAAGCCCAGGCGTCTCGGTTTCCATTATTGCAACGACCAGTCAGTCAGGTCTCTTCGATGGCACCTCAGGTAATTATTTCTCTTTTCAAGCCCCTTTACTTTTCAACAAATTTCTTATTTCTCTATTGCAAAAATTAGCGCCACTTTTAATTTTTTTTGTTTTGATTGGAATTGGATCTGAAATTTGCAGCCACCAGGCGGAGCTTTGTGATTCCAAGCCACCGGCTGATCTTCTGGATATTATCCTCTCAAAGGTAGCTAATTTTGTCCTTTTTCAAATAAAATTTGTTTTTTTTTCCTTTGTTTAGTTGATAACTTGGAAAAACTATATAAAGATATTTTCTCTATTATTTTCATATTGGAATTTAAGGGTGTAGGTTTTCTAAGCTAAACAATAGATCTGTATGTTTTTACCTATATTCGTTAAAAAAAATCCCCGAATTCACGTGACACGCACGTGCTTTCTTTCTGTACGTTGGTTTGTATTTTTAAAATTACTTAATCTTAATTGGTTGGTTTTGTGTGATCTGTGTGTAGGGTGGTGGAAGTGGCGGTTTTGAACAAGTAGGAAGCAATAGCCAAGTAGTAGCCTCGTCGCCCCCATTTTTTAGCGGGTCGCCGCCGAGCAGAGTAGCTAACCCACTGATCCAGGATGCTCGATTCAGGGACGAGAAGTTCTCCCCGCTCTCGCCTTCCGGCGTTAGTGGGTTCTCGATGCCCCCGCCGGTGTCGCCGAGCTCCTCCGCCAGGAAGGGAGGAGGGTGCGTGCGTGCGAATTTTGGAAACAGTCCGGCGGTTCGAGTCGAGGGGTTTGATTGCCTAGACAGGGATCGCCGCAATTGTAGCATCCCTGCCTTGGCATGAACAAACCCGAATTTTGAAATTCTCACGTGGGGAAACTAAGAGAAGAGAGACAAAAGAGTTCTATAAGTAGTGTAAATATGTTCCAAAGATTTCGTTCTTCTGTATCTAATGAGTTCTTCTGCCCATGTGGCTTTGTAATTAGGGAGATAAAAATGGAAAAAAATGAGTTATTGACATGGAAAAGGTGAAAAAAATTTAGGATTCTGATTTTTCAGTTTGAACTGAAAATTCGAGTCCGGATTCTCCTTCTCCATGTCTTTTGTAAGTATAATGAGTTGCAGGTTGGAAAGGAGAGGTTAATTCTCTTCCTTTATTTCATTTCAAGTTAGCTCCGTTTTGTAATTCCTTGGAAAGGAAAATTTTGTACAGATTCCAAGTTTTCATGATCTGAGATTGCCATTTTCAGGCTGATGTAAATAAAATCTTCGAATTAATCTTCTGTTGGTTCCTTGTCCTGAATTGTTTATCTACCTACCATTAACCCTGTAAAAGTGAAAAATGTAGTTTTATCTCAAAATTGACCATTTGTTTTCTGTATATGCTTTCAACTTTCCAATAAAGGTCAATTGAAATTCGCTTGTGAACAACGCCAATATGAGTGAGTACGAGCAGAAACTGGGCCCTCGTGGCTGGTAACGTAATGGGAATGACAAAAGGCTAGGAGGCCACATGCCATGGAAAAAAAAAGGCAAAAACAAAACGGAGGAGCGGGTTTTCAAACTTTCTCTATGAAGTAACAGAACTCACAAATATCGACAATTTATTAATCTTTATTGTCTATTATCATTTATTGGGTAACGAATAATGTTTGAATTGAATAATTTTTTAGGGGTCTAGAGGAGAGGGAGACATTGTCTTTATTTTTCGTGGTGGCCTCTGACACACGTCAAAGGACAGAGAATTCCGTTGTTTGATGTCTATCCATTTCCATTTCATCGTAGAATTCCTTAACGCTGCGGGAAATTTTGGTTTCTTCTGTCCGGTGGTCAAATGGATTTGTTGGTTGTCGTGAGAACCAAGTCAGAGTTCTTTCTGTTCATCTCTTTTGACCTTCCTTTTCGGTTCTCGAAAAACAATTCTGGAGTTCTTTTAATCACATTTAAAAAAAAATTGTTGACTTAAAAATTGGCCTTTAGTTGGTACATCAATATCCAAATACTAATTGTAAAGAATAGTTGTCAATTCCATGGAGGGCTATTTAGGTGAGAACAAAATTTACAGGGTATGGACCTTGTAAGATTTCCAAGTCAGAGATGTGGGCTTAATAAGAAGAAGAAAAAAAAAACATACTAATTGAGTAGATAAGACCAGGTTTCACTACAGGCCCAATGTCAGTGGGCCAATCAAAATGGGATGCTGGATCCGATTTGCTTCTGGGGGGTTCACTTAAACCTCGGTGTGCGTGCCTACTTAACAAAAAAAAATTAATTAAAAAACTTGAATTGAAATTACTAAAAATATTAGTGCTAATATATGTTATTTTGTTAAAGTATGAAATACTCGCTGTTGCGGATTATAAATTAATTACTCCAATAAATGTTTTAAAAAATCATTTTGCAAGGTTGTCGGTTCTCTCTTTTGAAAAAACAATAAAAAGTATCCAAGGTTTGTATATGAATTAATTAAAATTTTATATAGTTTTGGACCACATATTTTCTTAAAACTCGAGAACGTAAACTAATTTTTCCAAAAAGTTGTAATGAACCGTGGCCATGTCCAGGTTCAGATTGCACGGTTTGAACTGAGCGGTATCCAAGTTTAGTTTGCATTGGCAAGATAAGAGTTGAAGTGGTGAGGAGTAGGAAGCTAGTATTATTAATTTATGTAAAATTTCAATTTCCAAGAAAAACGAGCTTATCTAGAAAACTTTTTTGTTCATCTTTTCCAATTCTCTTGGGAAGGAAACAGAAAGTCGCGTGTCAATCTCAGAGGAAATAAATAAATCACAGACGTGAGAGGGTTGTAGCATCACTAAAACCGGTGCGCAGAAGCGACCGCAATTGGTGACGCGTCCTTTCAAAATTTCAGATCCAATCTCATCGAAATTTGTCTCCAATTTTTCAGATGTTGACTTGTGAGTCGTTGATAATTCTGTTACCGCTTTTCTAAGATTAATTTAGTTTTTGGAATTAATAGTTAGACTAAGACGAATAATTTTTTAAATTTTGTAATATGATAGTGTATTAGTGATAATATCTGTCTTCGTAGCTGTTCTTTATAAACGGTTTGAACTCCACCATTCCTTTATCAACATATCAACCCACTGGACATGGAATATTCAACTCAAGACAAAGATAGCTCATTTCCATCTAATGCAGAATATCAAAAGAGTTGCAGGTGCACAATTTTTTCCGAAATATATGTTAATTGTAAAATAGCATTGTGAATTTATATTTAATAATGATTCTATTAATAATATATTTAACTCGTAAGATGCAACATTATTACTTATCATCGGCATTACATATTACATGTAAACAATTCCAGACTCCCTAGAACGACATTGTAGCTGCAAAAAGTTCTCACCAAAATTCTATGAAAAATTTTGTTAGTTAAAGGTATCTCATCAGTAAGATTTAAATTTAGAATAAAAATTTGAGTATACCCAAACTCAAAAGACACACCTACCTAACCATGCAAGCTAACTAGTGAATCCTACAGTACACAAACCACTGGTAATGACCAAGTGCAGGTGGTAGGCTGCCCTACACTAAACTACACCACACTTTACTTGCCTCCTATACCTTTTTCCACAGGACCCCTTACGTCCTCTAATTTAACCAGCTGGTGCCCCTAGATGCCAAACTAGCCGCAATCTCAGTCACCCTTTGGAAGATTTCAGTAGTAGCCCTTTAATTTAAAGGCTGCTTTCCTTATAATTATCAGGAGGCTGGTCACAGGTGTCTACCAGGCCAGCCAAAAAGTTACAGTGCGTTATCTCTCCTTACATGTGATTTCGTTATAGTTGTTTACCTCAATTCGTGCTGTTACACAGATATTTTCTTGTAGCATTTGAAAGGTATGTCAATTTTACGGTATTTTTATGTTAGTTCTATTTTTTTATATTACAGTTAATTATATTAAATTCAAATATAATTTTGGATGAATTTTAAAATATTAAATTTAATCTCAAACTAACAAAGATTATCATTTTGAAAAATACATAAAAAAATCAAATTACATAATTAATTGCAAAATTGAAATCCATAAATTATTATAAATTACATAATTAAATAACAAAGTAAGACGTGACACATTCTAAAAACTTCTTCAGAGATTCCTTTGGTGTAACATCAACTATTGTTTCATAGGTGAGAACCTTTATTGTTGCGATATATTTCTGTAATGCCGACAATACAAGTGTATTCACATGCGAAACCTACACTAAAATATATCATTATTATATGCTGGCATGTTGGCAAAATCGTCTTTCACCAAGTAATCGTCACCAACTTCCCCCCTTTAATAATAATATGTCCTCGATGTGGAGTAGAACGCTTCTGCATAATATGACTGACATACTTTTTCTTCAACATGTGCTCCTTAACCTGAAGATTGACTTCGGCTTAGACTTACTATTCATACAAAAAATTGATCAAATAATTATTAGAATTAGAATCTAAATGAGAACTAAAATCAGAATTAGATTCATAATTTTAGGAAGTAGAATCCATATTTAGAAAAAAATATAGTAAATGATTTAAAAAATGAGAGGAGTGATTATGGACTGGTAAATAAAAATGTGAATAAGAATAACATTTATTTATAGAATTTTGAAATGATTCGTGACTACATAATTTTACAAAATTTTTGAATCACAAAAATTGAATTATTGGACATAAATAATTTTATAAAATTATCAACAATATAAATTTTTGTAAAAATAGAATGGTGCAAAATAATACAATTTTTTTAAAAAATCATTAAAAAAATTTACCAAATTTTTTAAAAAATAAAAACAAAAAAATCACGTGGCATAAAATATAGTGTGAACTATTCAGAGTGCACAACGCTGGCAAGAGCGTTAGTATGGCATGGGAGTGCGATGTATCCTGTTGACATGCGAAAGCGCGCTTCGTACCAGACATCTTCTGACGCCCTTCATAGTGATTGGACCACGTGACACAGCATAGTCTTGAAATCCTGTATTATGCTTAGTCTTAATCTAAAGGTTTGTTGCTCTATTCTCTCTTTGAAATTGTTAGCAGGAAATTGGATCTACATGCATAAAAAATACAGCACAACATATATGTGTACTTGATCTGTATTGTATATGCGATTTAGATTGTTAGAACGCATGCATACTCACACATATTGTGTATAATGTAACAGTTCAATCTTCCGGACAGATATCTTGATTCTTTTATCGAGGAACACATGCATGTTACCTATTTTCACCCCGGTTATTCCTCGTTATTTTACTTTCTTTTTAAGAAATCAACGAGATCAATGCTCAAATTTTAATAGACGAGCAAGACATATTTGTTCCTAAATATGTAATTTTTGTAATAACATATGTATTACGAATCTAAATATATTTGTTGTGATGTCATAACAATGAACCTTATCAAAATACTGTGACCTAAAAATTAATTCAATAAAAATCATCGTAACAAAATAGTATCCATGATAACACTAAACAAATATACTTCTGCACTTGGCATCCGGATAAACTAATTACAAGAGTACCCCATGACATTAGGATTTGTATTGTAATTGATCTGACTCAACAATTGTAATAAAAATTACCTAATCTTTTACAATACACTCGAGAACCAAACTAGAGTAGCTCTTAGGACGGAAAAGAAATATGTTTTATTTGAGTTATGATACTACATCTATCGTGACCCAGCAATTGGAATATGGTGGAGAAGTTTCACACTTCTCTATTTAGTATCTTGGGTTGGTACGGGTTTTTTTGTCCACCCAGTGCCCAATTCGGGGTCTCTTTGGCATACTCCATCACCTTGGTGTATGCTATACAACTTACATAGGACTTTCTCAGACCTTGTTGGCATACTCCATTACCTTGGCATACACCATACAACTTACATGGGACTTTTTCAAACCTTGTTGGCATACTCCATCACCTTGGCGTACACCAATCCCTACACGCATCCTTTATTACTTGAGTGAATTTCAGTAGCCATAACTTTCTCATATGAACTTGCAATTAGGTAATTTTAATTCGAGTGGATTCTAATACCTAGATCTATAACTTTGTTATTTGAGTTTTGTGATATATGAACTAGTCTCGTCGGATCAGAGGTGAATTTCAGGTACTCAGTAATAGTTCTGATTTTGTAAGTATTGGAAGATTTGTGAATGATATACTATTTGACTACTATAGAATAAGGGTTGTTGTAGGGACTTACAAGAACTTATCAAGCAGTTTAGAGTGACTTTGGGAAGGTTAGAAAAGTCAAGGACTAAAAAGGGAAAAGTTAGAAATTAGTGGGCTAGGTGTCAATTTTTGGTGGAAACATGGAAAAATATCTTTGGGTGGACTTGGCTTAGCCCATACACTCTTTTAGCTTAGAAAAACAGAGAGAAAAAGAAAAAAATGTGGGAAAGAAAAAGAGGAAGAAAAAACTCATCAACTTGGAAACTAGTTAAGTGATTTTGTAAGACTTTGCCTTACTTGTGTAGAGATCATATCCTTACCTTGAAGAAGTGAATATATAAAGATTTGGTCAAGCTTTGAGAACGTAGATAAAAGAGGTTTAAGTGAGTTGAAGGTAGGATTTGAAGATATGTAAAAGATAGATGGAGAACCAAGCTTAGAGGTTGTATTTTGTGATTTTTTGCATGATTTTGGAGGTTGCCTTGTAGGAATTTGAATATATGATTTTAAGATGAGTTGACTATATTTCTTAAGGTTTCCACATGCTTGAGAAGTTGGTAATGATAGTAGTTTTTGATCTTTTGAACCAAAGATTTGAATCCAAGAATTGAGAGACATAAATCAAAGCACGAAACTTCTCTTCGACTAGTTTGAGCAACTTGCTTTCTGTAAGTGGATATTATATGTAACATATGTTGAGCTAACCATATGTGACTATGTGTTGTGTAGATATATTTATATTAATTTGAAGTGTGTCTTATGTTTGGACCTTTACTTACGTATTCTTTCATATGATTTGGGACTACTTGTCCGATTATAATGTAAGACATTTTGGTATACATTTGTGTGTGGCCAATAGGTCTTGGTCAATATGTGTGTTTGGTGAGTCACTTGTGTGATGGTAGATGATGAGGTCTACCCGTGACCAACCGGGGATGTTAGCATATGTGCATATATACTGAGGATACATTGAAATATGATATGCTATGTTTAGCCGACGAAGTTTGTTCTGATAGCATCTTTAAGATATGATATCTTCGTGTCGGTATGGGAACGACACAATCTAGGCCTATCTGAAGTTCATCCAATTATCTGACGTGTGTGTTTATAAATTATCTAAATTTGAAGATGTTGATACGACATACTTTGTTGACCATACTTGTGATGTGATGCTTTGGCATTTTGACTTTATGTTGACAATGATTGTATGTGATGTGATTGATTGGTTGGTTAAATATATGTTACCTATAATATTTACTTTCTAAGTATTCCAAAATACTTATCCTCCTTCATCCACAGGTGAAAAAGTAGTTTGGGTATTGGTTGACGTTTAGAGAGTATCTTTTGTTTGTTCTTCTAGTTTAACCCGTTGTTTTCATCCCGGTTTACTTTTGAAAATCTTTGGATAGTACTTCTTCTTATAATCTAGGTCGCTCTATTGTACATAGTTGTAATCCTTGACTTATGACTTATAGATTATTGAACAATTATATTGTATACATGTAAATTATGTTTATGTTTTGGGAATGATGATATTTATGTGTATGTTCGAGACTTGCTAGATTATGATATTTCGAAATAAGTAAGCATAGTTTAGCGCCGCTCAGCGATCCGAGTTTAGGTCGTGACAACATCCATGTTAAATAATGTATTGGATAGTTTTGCCACTGCTAAGTATTCTACATATGATACCTAAAAAATAAATATTTTATTTAAATATAATTTGTATTAGTTGAGACTTGCATGTGAGAGAGACAACAAGATAAACGAAACAATTTGTAAAAAATATCACACTTTTAAATCAATAATTTGTATTGCAAAGTTAAAATGTAATATTTTTCACCGAGTACGTAAATAAGAATGTTATGTACATTCTAACTTAAATAAGAGATATAAAATTATGAGAATAACTCTATGATAAAAACTTAGCACATAATTGTTAATTTTTTAGGCTTAATCTAACTTAGAGTAGGATTAATCAAGTGAGAGTCAATAAATAGTGACATATCCATATATTTTTTATAGTTCAAATCAATTAAACGAAATGTTAATGCTGGTGTAAAATTTTAGGTGGTTTAATTTGATGTGGGGGTCAAAAAATGTTGACAATTTTATGCAATTATGTAAATTAATATTCTAGTTCATAAATCTTAAAAATAATTATTTTATGATTACCTATGAATTATCTGGATATTGAGTAGTTTAAAAAAATAATATAAAATATCATCTGATATTGAACAACAATATACCTCTTAAATTCTAATTACAAAATGTTTGGTTAGTCTTACAAAATTAAATTGATTGAATAAGGGGAACACAATGCTTTAATTAGTATTGAGATCCCCATGTGAGCGATTTGTTACTTGCCCATCTTTTCAATCCTTAATTAATATTTGTCGGACCACCCATTGTAATTTATATATATATATATATATATATATATATATATATATATATATATATATACTCTTTTCAGGAATAAACTATGTCGGCAACAGTCGACGAGATTAGTTGTCCCCGAAAAATCTAAACCCCACGTGGCAGGCCGTAACTTGACCATACTGGAACCGAGCAGTCACCGGATCATCCAAGAAAACACTGGACATGGTCAAGTACCTAATACTGGTCCGAATTGATCCGTGTCAGATTCACAAATATCTTTACCTCTTCGAATCTCCAACTTTAAATATTCCTACATATCACGTTATATCAAATGCTAGGACAAAACAGAGACCATGTGAAGTTTGCAAAATATTTGGCCCAGCTTCCCACGTAGACTTCATAACTAGCATTATGGCATCAACGATGATAAATTGTCTTATTATTACTATTTTTTAATTTCAAATATTGATTATATTATTGTGTTTGAAATTTAAAAAGATTAGTTCCATGAAACTGTGGAAAAAAATGGAATATCTTTAAGCACGTCTTTTAAACAATCGAGAGGGTCTACAGCTCCACGATCATGATGAGGGACATAAAAGATTTAACATGCTATTTAAGATATGGGGATAAAACGAGAATTGTCATAAATCGAATAGGGACAGAAAAAAAAATTGGTAGAGAAAGCAAGAATAATTTATTTCTGAGGATATCGAAAAATATGTTGGACAATTTTACCAATGTCAGATGAATTGATATATGTTCTAGTTACAATAATTGAATAAAACTTTTCATCATTCAAATATTTTAATAATTTTGAATGTAATTAAGTCAATATAGGAATGTCTTAAAAAATAGAGATACCAAGTCATTCAGAAATAAAAATGGGTTTCAATGGTCAACCTTTACGGACCGCTACTAGTATGCCATAATTTGGTTGATTAAATCAACTCCCATGAAGCCCATTTTCTACGTTACGTATATAAATACCCCGCACCAACGTCCATTTTCTCAACTCCTTACCGTCTCATTCACGTTATTCCCTCTTGTAAATTAGTACTCTCTCTCTCTTGTAAGTTAGTACTTAATAGAGTTGGTCGCCTTCCCCATTTTCCTGGACAACCAAAAGTAAGAATAATATCTCTCTCTCTCTCTATCTCTCTTTCTCTCTCTCTCTCTCTCTCTCTCTCTCTCCGGTTCTTGTACTAATTCTTGCTTGTTATTACAGGGTGAAGAGGAAAAATGAAGAGGCAAAAAACTGTGGATGGGAGCACCAAGACCAAGCAGGCTGCTGAGGGGAAGCAGAAGATGATCAAACTCATCAAGAAGAATGCAACAGTGGAAACTGAGGCACCTCCAAAGCAAGCACTTGTTATTGGTGAGATTAAGGAGTCCAGTGTGATTAGTGGTGGGATTAATGTAAATGGGGAGAGTTTGGAGGAGTATAATAGGGAATCATGGGTAAGGGTAGGAGTGGTTGATGAGCAAATGTCATGGGGTTCAACATGGATGCCATTTTGGGATGTTGAGTATATGGGTGAGGCTTGTGGTGATTTGTTTAGTGATGTAATGTGGGATGATGATATTTGGAACTTGAGGCATTTGGATAATGTACCTAATCCATGAGGAAAAATAAATATGAGGAGAGCAAATGATGGGTTATTTTGTATTTTTGGGGACTTTGGTTAAAGACTTGCCACCTAACAGTTGTTTCTAACTTTTCTATATTTAGTTTGGGGTTGGTTTTGGGCTTGTAATGCGTGGTTGGTTTGGTCATACTTAAACAAATAGCTTCTTTAACTTATATCTTAATCTGATTGTCATTGACATTTGCAACAAAGATTTGAATATTCGACCTCTTTAGTAAAGGTTAGGAAAAACGTCGAAACTGTCTCAAGTCGAGTTCAACTCCCAACAAACAACGGCGCCGGGTTTCCAGAGCTCCCCTGGTGTACGGTAGCGCCGAGTGGCCGACGCTCCCAAAGAAAGAGCTAGCTCTAGGTGCTTGACACTCCTTCGAGAAGTCTCATGCCCGGGACCTCGACTCTCATTCGAGGAGTTCAGTGTCGGGTGCTCCGCCGCTCCATGGAGAGGCGACCAGAGCTCGCACCATTTAATTTTTAAAATCTTAAGATTTTAAGATTAAAAATATTCAAATTGAGATATATAAATACAAAATTGGGAGATGAATAAAATTCATGGGTTTATATAAATCTTAAAATCGTAAAATCTACTACTTAAAAAGTTGAAATTTTTTGGTTTTTGACATTCTCTAGTTAAAGATTTTTTTGTTGAGAATAATATCAAACAATTACTGAATTTTAATATAAATATTTATTATTAGTATAATATAAACATTATGTAACCCTTGGAAAAATTATAAAGAGTTTGAAAAATTATATTTCAAGAAAATTTTTCAGACCATAAATATTTGTGGAATATATTTTCTTGAAATAAACCATGAGTTGAACTCACAATTCGTTGTATAATTTTATGATTTATATTTTTTATATTCAAATAATTTTAGTAGAATTCCGATTTCCACAATGTTTTTCGGCACTACCTCGAAGTTGTTTGGACGATCCCCGAGCTTCAAGACTTTGTATATTTCACTTCAATAGCATTCAAACCATTTCATGTTGTTAATTGTATAATTTATTATCAGCGAAAATATATATTCTGAATAAAAAACTACAAAGATGTATAAAATAACATAAAAACTCTTCTACATTTTTTTGAAAGGAAAAAAATTTGCTTAGAATAGTATGATCTCATTTTCAAAATAAAAAATTTATACGATCTCGTTTTCAGATCAAAGAGGCAGAAAGATAATTACAAGAATGGACTAGTTGCAGACAACTAAAGAGGCTTTTGTCCGTGCAATGGGCCATCTGGACCCGGAAAAAGGGCTTGATGAGTCCATTTGTTGATTGGACTTATCACCTACTCATGAGACCGACCTTGTATTCCTGCTATGAAATTAAATCGAATTGAAAATAAACGATACACGAAGTGAAAATTTAAAGACTAAGAAACTATGAAATATTATAGTTCGTTATGCGAGTCAATGCATAATATTCCTGTTAAGAGAATTTTTTCTACCATCACGACTATCAAGCATTATAACCGAGACATATAAGTGCATTTGCAAGAGTACCTATTTTGCCCGACGTGAAGACCCCTATTAATCAAATTTGGATTAGATACCAACATTTTTTTATGAAAATATCGAGGATGATATTTTTTCCTTAAAGGCAAACTTAGTACAATTATGGCATTCCATTTCAAATGGTGCTTGTGTGGATGATGGTGAACAACAAATATCCACCACCACAACTTCTGAGACTACTTTATTGATTGGAAGGCTTTGGAACCGGTTCGGTTCAATATGTAAAAATGCGGTGGAGCATGAACATTATCGTATTTTCAGATTCATGCATTCCAACGTCTACTTGTGAAAAAAAAAAACCACTTGATAGGAAACAAAAAGCAGGCCTTTCCATTTTAATTATCTTTGTCTCAAGCACATATAATACAAGCAAATGGAAATACAGAAGAAGGAAGACACAAAATACAATACTCGAAACAAAAAAAAACGAAACAGATTAGGAAAACCTAATCATCACGAGAATGACCAATTACCAAAGTTTTTATTCCCAAGAAGGAAATGAATTCACGAGGAGGCTCTGAAACGTAGTATAATAATAGGCCGGTGTGCGAGTTTAGCAAGTTCAAACAAATCAATTGGAATGTGATACGACAAAAACAAATGAGTTGTGCGTATAAGTGTTCAAGTTTATGTCATACTAAGTTCAAACAAATGAGTTATGGCATGGACTTGAAGTTATTTCATACTACGTCAGATTCTCTATTTGCAGTAAACAGTGCAAAGTAACCAATGCCAAGTTTATGTCACATGCTAATTTGAGTTGAATTATTGTTGAAATTTATACCGTTACAGCGTGTCTTTCTATTTCCGATTCAAAACATCTTTAAGGTTTTAATTTAATTAACTCAAATAACAGCCACTATCAATGTACACCATGTCAGCTGAAATTAGTCGGTGCTAGACATAATCCCAATTTGATACTTGGTTAGGAACATCATTTAACAAGTAATTTTAAACTCGAATCAAGTATTAAACGATGGAGTGAGAATTACCTCGAGCTCGAATTCCAAGTAAGGAATCCATCCCATACGGATAAGGTATTCGACTTCCTTAGCCAATGACTCGGTAGATATATAGAGGTGGAAGGTAAGAGAGGGTCTCGAACTTCTTCAGCCCAAGTGGTGGCCAAACCTACACTCCCCATCCAGACAAAACATTGCCAACAATCGTCGTTAAAACAAATGTACATGCATTTCGTACTTTAGCTTAATCTATTGAGCCGATGTTTGTATCAACTTACTTCAGATGAATTAACATAATCTAATTATCACTAAATATAACCTTATAATATTCAATTCTAAATGGAGCGGTTGGATTTAGTACCTGCATGCAGTGGACTCTACCGCCGTTGCTGGCAAGGGAGGAGAAGTCAACATTGGTGTTCTTACGTGTAATGGGGAAGGACGAAGCCGTTTTGAAGGCGGCAAAGGGAGCAACCATAGTGGCACTGCGAGAGGCAATAGCCGAGGACGACGAGAAGGAAGCCATTTTTTGCCTCTTTCTTTTTTGCTAATCAGCTTCTTGTGATTGGTTGAAGAGGACTTTAAAGTATAGCCTCGTTCTTGTATATATAGACCTTTTGGTTGCCTGCGTTACCCACATTGGCACTAAAAAAAAAAAAATTAACCCACATCAAGTTAAGTTCAAAGGCATCAAATTTGCTTTATTAAAACTGAAATAATATTAAATATTAATTGAGAAGAAATAAACTTTGATTTGTCTATTTTCTGAATGTCCGAATAAGAATGCTAGTTGGTTCGAAATAAACTAAATTCCAAGTCGTATGTCTCATGGTAATTATTTTGTTGGTGAGTTACTGAATTGGTTTTGGAATTGACATTCTTTGTTATTGGCCGCATGTTGGGTTTTTTTGAATAAATTTCCCCTATCGTTAAGATTGTGGTGCCACGTGGCAGGCACCCAGTGAATCTTATCATTCATCCGAGGGAGTGAGGTTAGGATTGTACTTGTGATGTTTGTTCCAAGTGTTGGAGAATTGGTTTATAACCAAGGAAGAGATGGTCAAATACAAATGAGTGTATTGTGAGATCGCACCAAATGATTTTCGGTGTTTGTGAGATCATTGCAAAACTTGTTGACTAAGTTTCGTAACGATATTAAACACTTGCGAGAAACCAATTCTAGGTGTGAATGAAATTGGCTTAAAGGTGGTATGGTTATAGGTTGTAGGATTTGGATTTCTGAGAATTATTCCAAGTTCAAGGTCTTATCTTTTAGAGCTAGGCCGAATTTGTTGAAGCGATTCTCAATCCAAAATCGGTTGGGCTTCCTCCGGGACAAGCCCATGTTATGGAACCTTCTTCTCCTTAATGACATTTGAATTTAATTTCTGGCCAAATTAATGAGAATAACCACCAAGTTAATATGAGATTTTATGGTCTTGTAATCACCTATTTAATCACCCTTGTTAATGGCCATAATGACCATAATTATTGTGGAGGTGAATGTTGGAGGCCTACTCTCCTCCTCCATTCTAAAACACACCATTAGCTCACACTCTTCCTCGAGTTCTTCACCTCTCCCTCTTTAGATCATAGCATTTTCCATTTATGTCGGAATTCTAGACCATCAAAGGTTCGAAAGGAGTGTAATAGTGCTTCCTATTGCATTCGTGATTGGGCGTTGTACCTTGGGAACTCTCTTACCCACGGAGGCCTGAAGCTATAAGGCGGGTAATAAGAGTTTAAGGGCACACGGTTAAACCATGACCTCGTCCAGGATTAAATCCGAAGTTCATGATATCAAGGAGGACTATCAACGAAGAACATAGACACGAGGAGGTGACATTTTTACGGTTGTGCAAAGCGTGTCGTAAGAATATTCTTTCTTGACTTTTATATTATGTTCAAACCATAATTTACTAATATTAGTTCCAACACCAAGTGCTCCAAGTTTTGCTTGCTCTCTATCCCCTTCCAATTCCGTTGTTCATTCAGGGTATATATTTCCCTTTTGGTGTTCGTCGCCAATAAAAATCATCAGACTTTGCCCTAATTGTGTGAACACTAACTTGTTCAAGTTATTGAAAAAGATTTGTTGGCGATACTGAATAGTTTTTCGATAAGTGTAATATCGAGTTATTGGGTTGATCAATTTGTTTTTCTACTTAATCTCACGGAAAATTTTGGACTGTTAAAGATGTGATTTAGCATTTAACTCGAATTAATAGAACAATGGATGGGTAGAGTTTTGTGTAAATAGAAAACTGTCTACTGATATAACAAATTAATGTAGTGTATAAACAAATCTTGTTTAAAAGTAAAATTTAAGATAATTAATGTAATTCATTTCATGATCCAAGGCATAATTTTGGTATTCTTATAGTAGTATTTGTTGAATTGAATATTGAATATTTTATAGTCTCATCGTTTTCCCATTAATTTTTAAACATACATATTTCGGTTGTTATTATACTTTAAAAATAAAATAACTAAAATACCCCGATTAAAAAAATACTGTCTCTTTTCTTTTTCTTTTTTTGTTAATTTTTTTTTCTTCTGATGCTTGGGTTCCATTCATTTCAGAGATTTATGACATTGGAAACTGGTTTCCCAGTTACAAGTATGAATCTTTAAACGACAGTGAGGTGAAAGTTTCTGTCTTTGAGGGAGGAGCCTGGGCCTCCTCCCTCGTCAGAAAACTCGAATAATTTCAACGAAGTTATATAACAACCAACAACCAGTTTAAATTAGATAATTGACTTTTTTTTCTTGGAGAAATTAGTGTTAACGAAAATATTGGTGTATTGCATTTGTGTACATTTGATGAATAATAATATTTTACGTTTTTTAATTTAACTATCACTCTGATGAATATATTTTTTTTTTTGGAAGTTACTACTTTGATGAATAACTGTAGTATAAAGGATTGGACTTTCCGTAGTATAACTATATGTATAATAATTGAACTTATAACATTGAGAAAATTTAGATTTTCTTACTTTAAATTTAAATTGAGAAATCAGAAATATTATCGAATGAAAATAAAAAAATTTCTTGTCAAGAAGGGTTTAAGGATGATGCGTTCGCTACGCAATTTGAATGATGGCACTTTTTGCAATACATTATTCAGATGTATCCCCTTTTTTCTTCTCTTTGTCTGATCTCTCTCCTTTGACGTTCGTTCTTCGATTTATTATTACCTAGGCTTTTTTATGAGGAGAATTTTGATGAGTGGGCTTATGGGTTTTTCTCCTCTTGGGCCTGGTCTGGAGTAGAAAATCCGTAGGATCCAGATCCAGGTCCAGTCAGCGTCTAATTCAGAAAAAAACATTACAATTTAGCTGACTAGACCTGTGAGAGTTTAATGGAGTCCGATTTCCTAGCTAATCTCTTAGATCTCGGTCTATAAACAAGTAGAAAATAGAGTTTTTCATGACATTGTTTTTGTTTATCCTTCCTCTTTCGGAAATATTAATACGGAGTAGTGATTAACATATAAGAATATAATAGAGATCAATTCAATTAATTTACAATTCTAAAAAAAAAATCACTTTATTACTAATTACTTGCATATACTACCGAAAAAATTAGTAGTATATATTATCATCATTCAAAATTTATCTTACGAAAATTTAGATTAATTAACTATTTGACATAAAATTAACGGAGTAGTTAATCGGAAGTCTACTTCCACTCCAAGTCTTCACTATGACATGGAAACCCTAGTTTCTAACGGCTATATATAAACCGACCAAATTAGGAGACTCATCAAATTTCCTAAACAGAAAGCGATCATTAATTAGAACTCAGGTAGAAAAAGAGAGAGCGAAGCAAGCAATTGTTAATTTTCTGATCGGTTCTGAAATGGGAGAGATGTTCAAGAAGGTGGGTTTTCTTGGCCAGGGCTCGTTCGGCGTGGTCCACCTGGCGATGAGCCCGTCCGGCGCCATGTTCGCCGTGAAGTCCTCGCCGTTTCACATGTCTTCCTCACTTCAGACGGAGAGGCGCATCTACGCCAACTTCCGCAACTGCCCGGAGATCATCCAGTGCTTCTGCGACTACGTGACCGTGGAGAAGGACGGGTCCCGCCGGTACAACTTGGTCCTCGAGTACGCCTCCGGCGGCTCCCTTTCCCACCTTATGAGCCGCTACCCCGGCCGGAGGCTTCCCGAACCCGAGGTTCGAGAAGTCACGAGGATGCTGCTAAGGGGGCTCTCCTGCATCCACCGGTTAGGGTACGTGCACTGCGACCTGAAGCCGGACAACGTCATGGTGTTCTTGAAGATGGGTCCGGACGGAAGGGTCGTCAGGCAAGTTAAGTTAGCGGATTTCGGTTTGGCCAAGGAGCCCGACAAAGGAGAGAATCGCTGTCCGGGTGAATTCCGGGGGACTCCGTGGTACATGTCGCCGGAGTCGGTGCTATACGGACAGGTCGACGCCAAGCTCGACGTATGGTCGCTAGGGTGCGTTGTCATCGAGATGATCACCGGCCGGCCGGCTTACGCTTCGGTTCCGGATGAGTATGACTTGAAGTGGAAGTTAGGGATCTTGAAGGAGGCACCGGAGGTACCCGAGAATATGTCTGTGTTTGGGAAGGATTTTCTGATGAAGTGTTTTGATGTTGATCCTGATCGGAGGTGGAGCGCCGATGAGTTGCTTGGCCATCCGTTTGTTGCTGAAACTTGGACTCCAAGTTTTCCGTCTAAGCTGTGCACTGTCGGATTCGCTCATCATCTTATCCATCAGAGTATGACTAATAATGTTCGTGTTTTGTGATCTAAACTAGATGATGTGTATGCACTTACTAGAACAATTAGTCTTTATTGGAATCTGATAAAATTTCGCATTTTTCAGACAATATTTTTTATGGTGAAAATTTATGATTTTTTGATTTGGTTCTATTATGAAGTTTAAGAATTGAGTTCTTTTTTAGGTAGGTTTCGATTTGTCATGGTTTGAATGAATTATTTCTCAGCATGTTTCGGATACATTAGGATTTCTGCGAATTAGCATGCCGACGACGTACGGAAAACAAAGTAACACAGGATTTTTGGTTTTTTCTGTTCTTGTTTAGATGAGCTGATGAGGATTTAACATCGCATGTGCCGGATTATATGAAATGGGCCTTCACATTTTCAATATCATTTTTTCACCAGAATAATAATATTTACAAATATCCGACTATGTGAATACCAAATAATATTTATCAATGTAATTATGAAAGGATGGAAACGAGTCAAACTTTAATATTGTATTGAGAGAGTTCGAATCCTACTATCGTTAAGATCCTGGAAATTTAGGTCAATCTACATGAATTTACATTTTGAAAAAAAATTAATCACATACATAACTAAAATAAGCTTTTATAGGTCCATCAGTTATAAGCCTCGACAGATAACCATTATATAATATCCTGAACGTTCTTCCAGTCTATTGAGATTTGATTTTTGGTCACCCTTACCTCTAATCCCCCACTGTGTAAAAAAAGCACCAGATAATAAGAAGCCCATTTCTTACCCTAGAAGAAAAATACTAATCCACACATAACTAAGGTCGAGAAGCCCATCACGGCCCAGTTACCAAACTGCTCTTTTGAGAGGATAACGTTTCCAGCATCTCTCCCTCACATTATTACATACACGAAATGGCGACTTGCGCTTCCCTCTTCAATTGCACTCGTCTAAGACCATCATCAGGTTGGTACCCTTTGAACCCAATTCCCTATTCTTTCTCTCTCTTTCTCCCCTTCAATCCAGGTTCTTCTCTAGCTCCTCCTGCTTTTGAATATGTTGCTTCATCTTTGTGTGTTCCTTCCATTGTTTCAGGATGGCCAATGTCCATAAAATTGTGTGGAAGAGATCAACTTGGAATCTTTGTAAGTTTTCCAAGTCTCTCTCCCGTCTTTCCTGGTCTTTGATTGTTCCATCTTCTTCTCATTTGTATTCTTGTGTTTAGTTTAGTTGAAATCTTGAGAGTTGAGCACTATCAGGCGAGGGTATCTAGAGTGTGACACTTCCATTAATCTATTTTACATTTGTAAGGTGACCCGAGAATTATTTAAGTGAATTCAAACTTTTTACATTTTTAACCAACTCTCGTCGATGGAGTTTGAAACGCACTTAGTTCGAGAGATTTCGTTAGGTGTTGTGTTTTTTCTTCATTGTCTTGTTGTGGACAGATAAAGCTCCCTAGGATGGTTGAGTTCGGATGTTTCAATGTATTGCAGTGGATTGGCTCTTGTTTCGCACTGTTATTATAGGACACCCACAACTGGTAATTTTATGGTAGTCTCACCGTCTAACTAGCATTGTTTCGACCAACAAAAATTAGATTAAACCTAAGATAGAATTAGTGAAATTCAGTTCAATAGGGCCTTCCGGACAAAACATTATAGCCATGTGTTTTTCAGTCTGCAACTTTCTGAAGTCTCTCCTTGCTGTTTCTTTTTGTTGCAGCAAAGCAAGAACTACCCGGCTTCACACTATGTCACATTACGTTCAGCGAGGTTTGCAGCATCTAACAACGTTCAAATCTCATTGTCGGACACAACACTTCTGAGGAAGTTGCCCGGCGCGCTCGACATTGCACGCAATGCAGACCAAACTACCTCGGAAATCACAAAGGGACTGCTACTGGCAGATATAGATCCCAACACCGCGAAGGTAGCAATCGGCATCATAGGGCCGTTTCTCTCTGTCTTCGGGTTTCTCTTCATCATCAGAATCGTCATGTCCTGGTACCCCAAGCTACCCGTCGGAAAATTCCCGTACGTAATAGCTTATGTGCCGACCGAACCATTCCTCTCCGTATCCAGGAAGGTGATACCGCCACTCGCAGGTGTGGACGTAACCCCGGTGGTGTGGTTCGGGTTGTTGAGCTTTCTCAGTGAAATACTAGTGGGTCCTCAAGGTCTTCTTGTTCTTCTATCTCAACAAGTCAACTGAGATTACTATTTTTTTTAAGAAACAGCTCCTAAGGTGAAAATGATGGCATATAGAAAATGGTATCTCATCAAAGATAATGGTCTATCAAAGGTGGCTTACCTGAGATGATTTTGAATTATTTTGTTGGTTTCAACTCCGATTTGGACTCCAAACTCAAAAACCACTCTGTAATTTCACGTTAACAAGGGACTGGAGGGACCAAAAGGTCCAAAACCAGACGACTTTCCTCTAATTTTTAATAATCACCAAACATTATATAGTCGGTCCGACCGCATCCTGTTTTCCATCATAAAAACGATCCAGTGAACTAAACGATTCATGGTCCGACCAGTCGGAACACAGTTTCTTAAAACTATGGTAAATATGGATACACTAGAAACCCGAGAACAATTTGCCTAGAATATTGAAGATTGATGGTTCACCATTGCATGGACTAGTTAGTACTAAGATAGATAAATGGTATTCGATTGGCTAAACAGTCTATGATCACACGTCATTGGAACAAAAACGATGTAGCAGCCAAGTCCTGAACACTTGGGACCAACTGGACATCTGAGCTTCAAATATCTGCAGCGAAGAAGTTGCTCGAAAAAGATACCTGTACAAAAATGCTCGCTAAGATTCACAGCTCCAACCAAGAGAAGAAACGAGAAAATTTCTGTTACGAGAGGTACCTTTTCACCTGGTTTAAACGGTGGAAGACCCTTATAAGGGCATGTCCCACAGCGAAAAGCATCTCCGAGTCCGCACTACAAAGAGTAAGAAAGTTTAGAGAACACAGTTAGTCATTATCCAGATTGTAAATCACTCACTATATTTCCGCTTTTTGCAAGGCCAACTACCAAACAAATGTCTGAACAAAAGTTGGTGAACACCAATGAACATGAAACTTACACTGCCACAAGACGATTGAGGGTTATTGATCTGATCCATGGTGAGTCCCAATTTCACTTTTTCCTCGGCTTCAACTCTTCCACAAACACAGTTTTTGCAAGCCTTTCTCGTACTTCCAACTTCGCAATCATCAACTGCATGAACAATCCGGGTTAAACTGTGACCTGAAATCAAAGAATCAATTTGGACAAGAATCCTGAGCCAGCGTATTATACTTACGAGGTAGTTTAGGCTTCTTCAAGTCCTCCTCAGTTAACAAACTATCTTCATCAATCAAATCCGTGTCATCATCAAACTGAACCTTGACTGGTCCTTTCACAGACTTCTTAAGAGCAAAAGATGATCCAATCTTCCAAGAAGGTTTCTTGGCCTTAACCTTAAGAAGTAAGGTCCAAAAGTGTAAACACATATTATCAATATATTGAATAATGAAAAAGAAAGTATAGCAGTGTTGGGACAACATGCTGTACAAGAACATGATTTATAAAATAATCACCCCAAAGACTGAAAAGTCAGAACATGATGTAATAAAATACTCACCCCAAAGACTAACGAGTCAGAGTTTAGTTCAAAAGCCCGTGCCTCTAAGAATGCAGCCAGCAGCAGCTTACGCTCAAGAGATGCAGTTTCCTGTAGACCACAATGTCAGATGATGAAAGAAAAGAAACCTTCATAAACCAGAACGGGCAATATTTACCTTTTTGGTCTCTCCGGAACCTGGTGGTTGGGTTCTGTGGAACGATATGGTACCTCCAGGCTTCAACACTCTATTGATTTCCGCAAATAACGCATCACCAGGGAACTCTTCGGACCTAGGGAAGCAAATGACGGTGTCTATTGACAATGACTCAAATGGCAGCTTGCCTGTCGAAAAGCCAATGTTAAGAAAAGTGTCTCCATAGGTCCCTAATAGTACCACAAAATTTGGACAAACAAATGAAAAACTATAGCAAAAGCACAAATAGAAGTCGAAAGGAATTACTCAAGGATGAAGCCTGGGTGACAACATGAGGATCACATAGCTCGGCATTGCCATTCCCGAGCTCCCGAAAAGCATTTATGACCACACTCATTGAAAGGACCGCATCATCGGTAAGTGCCACCACTGGACTCTTCATCCTCGTAGCTTCCTGCCAGCACCACCAAATTAACCAACATCAAATTAAGCATCCCCAAGGAAACAGGCCAAGCAGAAAATTAACGCCCCAGAACACAAAACAAAAAAGAAAAGAAAAAAACATAAAACCCGCAAAATCCATGATTTGGAACTTGGAAGAGAATCAGATAAGAGATGAAAAAGGCGGCAATTTTTCGTCTAATTAAAGAATAACAAAAAAATGCTGCGAAATTTCAAGGGTTGCCAGAATCAGCAGAGCCCTATCGAGACATCAGCTACAAAAACCCTAAAAGATAAATAATAAAAAATTACAGAAAGCTATAAGCTGCCCAGAATTTGACGATTATTGTCTCAACGAACTTAACACGGAGAAAAAACTTAACAAAGAATATGAGAGGGAGAACCTGGAAAACCCTAATTCTTAATCGAAAACCCTAGCTCGGAACTGGATGGAGGAGCAAGAACCTGGAAAAAAAAAAGCACTGAGTTTTGGAAATCTAGAGATATGCGAGGGAGAGGGATCCTCTGGCTTACGTGGGTGGCGGTTAAAGTTCATGTGGGCCCAATTCAAGTATGTCCTTTCTAGTTTCTAAAGCCCATCGGAATTTTAGCCCCCCGGGTTAATAAAGTGAATTAAACGATAATAATTAATAAGTCCACAAGCTAACAACCGGGCGAATTTCTGCGGAAATAAGATTTGGCCAATAATCTTAAGACAACGTCAAGAATGCATTCGAATGAGATCCAATGTCGACGTAAATTAAACGACATAAGTATTCCGCTAAAAATCACCGAACAACTAACAAGATCCGAACTTTTCTCTCCATATATATATTAGTCTATTATCACAAAAAAAAATATGTATTAGTCTATTGCTAAATGATTGGCATATAACCCTTTTTGACTAAATTTTAGAGTCTAATCTCATACAATATCTCAATCTTACTATGACGACAGGGCGGTATCTTTCCTGCGCATAATTGTTTCTTGTACAAGCAGTTTATTAATTGTATGTTTAAAGTGGGCAAGACTTTTAAATGGTGAAGTCAAATTATTTAACTATTAAGGCTCACCTAGACCTCACTTAGCTCTTAAGAAGTTAAGATAGTCTTAAAAGAGATGATCCAAGTACTTGAAAACATGGAGAAAAAAGAAAATTAAACTAGTCCACCAGCTTATCAACCTAATTGTTCAGGGATTTGGTAATTCAACTAAAGAAACAGCAAAGACAAGGCACATCATTCCTACTCAATTTATTTTCAACTTCAGCATCAAAGTTAATCCTCTGGCTGATCAACTTCTGCATAAGCAGTCTCCAAGTGGGCACGCTCGGCTTCCTGCACCTCCTTCTCGGTCTTCCTTCCTTTCTTCGACTTGTAATACACGCTCATGAAGGTCCCGACTGCTCCATACTTCTTCCTGGTATGCTCGTAGAGCCCAGCATCGAACATCCTCCAGAAGTTCTTTTCGCTCAGCTCGGACACAGTATATTGTGGCTGGTAGCTGTGGTTTTCAATCAGCCATTGCTCCATCCTGCGAACAGCCTCTGAACCATCGAACACCTCGCCTCTTAGGACAGGACCTGGAGCATAGTAGATGCCGACGTCTGTGTACATCTGAGCATAATGCGTGTCTCCCTGTCTCCGGTGATGCTCGAAACCTGGCTCGGGGTTGATCATAGTTCTGACCGGGAGCTTGAATAGCCTGTGCGGGCAGAGCCAGAGAGGATATACCTACAGAATGAAAGAAGTGTGAAAAAGAACGGTAATTGGAATATATCGTTTTAGCTACTCAAATCACAAACAAAACAAACGAGTACCTCCATCTCACGGTGGACCCACTCTAGAGCATCTCCAACCTTGTACAGAGGCACGAGCATGTCTTGGATCACGTGGTTGTCATGGTAATAGTTTCTGATTGCTTCACCTTGAGTAGCCTTGAGTAAGGAAACTTTGGGAGGCATCAGCCAACCCAAAAGCCACCTGAACCAGAATTGATCAGCAAATGGGAGGATGAGCTTTCCCTCCCAGTACAAACATCTCGTGTGCCTGTGATAGTACTGCCTCGTCGGAATGTACTCTACAAACTCTCCTCTCTTCAGTGCAGTCTGTGCATGCTGATAAAACCATGGCTTGAACCACCAACCGATGTTATTAATGACATTTCCTCTCTGTTTAGCTTCTTCTTTTGATGCATACCTCCCGGTCATCATCACGCCTCCGCGAGGATTGTAAATCATGCACTCTACAAAATCAGGAACCTTATCTGGGTTGTCCTGATCCCCATCCCTTGGTGCAAAAGAGTCCATGTAACCCTGAGCGAGATCTTTTAGAGAACCGACTACAGGCGTATAGGTCAGCTTCATATATTCCTTGATAGGTATAAGTTTGATCTCAGCAGAGACAAGGAATCCGAGGGTCCCCTGGGACCAAGGGATGGCATAGAACAGATCAGAGTATTCATTATCCTTGGTAGCTCTGACGACTTTTCCATCTGCAAGAACAATCTCGTATGCGACAACTGTGTCGGAAAACAGGCCATAGATGTGAGAACTTCCTTCAATCCCGTAGCCATTGATAAGCCCACCAA
Source organism: Hypericum perforatum (assembly GCA_012979155.1). Taxonomy (NCBI): domain Eukaryota; kingdom Viridiplantae; phylum Streptophyta; class Magnoliopsida; order Malpighiales; family Hypericaceae; genus Hypericum; species Hypericum perforatum. The sequence goes on from SOPF01026954.1 coordinate 72,929, forward strand.
CGGTCAAATCATCAAGCTCGGCAACCACAGCGAGAGAAAGGTTCATTGGAACAGTAGCTCTGGTGATCTGACCCATATTCACTAGTGGCTCACATCTTGCAATCATTCTCTCCTTGTCAATCTCGAGGATATGACGGAATGCTGATAAATCCACCTCGAAATGGCGAGCACGCTTGTAGTCTACGTTTCGCATGCCAACAGAAATCCAAGGCTTCCGAGCTGTGCAGACAAGGCCATCCTTCGAAGGGTCCCTCGCCTTGAGCCGCTTTACAACTTTCTTCACATTCTCGTCATGTTCTTTCTGTCGCTGCTTGTAGGACTTCAGCTCGGACTTGATATCTCCCAAATAAATGAGGAAGTAAAAGGCGAAGGAGAATGGAAGGACCACAAATATGACCAAGATCCATCGGAATTTGACAAGATAGTCCACCAAAACTTTCTTTCTCTTAGGCCGCAGAGGGACCTCGAGATCAGACATGATGCTTCAGAGAAATGCCTTCTAACTGTATAAAAGAAAGAAAACACTTTAAGCCCACCAGATAAGAATCATGTGAATCATTAAAGCACAAGACATTTAAAACCTTTCCCGCGAATGAAACATTACCAGTAATGTGAATGCATTTCATGAACTAAGAATGCCAGATTCAAAAGCAGAAAAACACAGCTGATGTTTGACAACATCGAAGACGATCTTAATGTAATATGATTCTAGAAAGGCGGGAGCTCTGGAAAGGTCACACTTATTAAACTACGCTAAATCATTCTTCATGCTGAATGACAATAACTAAAGGAGCTAAGCCATAGCCTCCTCCTTCGGCCATCGACACAATTAGACCAATGAAACCACATGATGCATCACCAGATGACAACAAGCAGTGACCGAAGAAACCATCACATCTAATGGAACCAATTCCCACAAGTAAGCAACCAAGGAGTCAAGAGGAAGACTAACTATCGCGCACAACAATAAACATAAATCAAGGAAACAACTTGGATTTATCAACACAAGTCTATACTCATGTAAACACCCATTTGGATCCTCTGTTTCTCTAAACCCCAACCACATGCAAGTGTTTCAAGAAGCTAAATTAACCTATACACTGTTACCCACATCAAACCTTTCTTCATCTGCCCTGTCCACTTCATTAAAACCCCCAAAAACGCCGTACTTCTAGATAAAATATCACCTTTCAGCTAGTATCAAACAAAAGAACCCACGTTTTTTTACTGGGGAAGCCCAAAAGTGCATGCAACAAGCTCTAAAACCTACATGCAGAGATAAAACAGCAAAAAAATGTGACTTGGACAAAAGGGTAGCACTAAAAAAGTGATCTTTCTTGAAAGGAGTTTAAATATCTGATCCTGACATGATCTTCATGAAGCAATTTCTCCCAAATTCTTCATCAACAGAACCCACAAGGAAACCCACCAAAGGAAAACAAATACAAAACCAGTAAAACACAAAACCAGGATACATGTCTACCCCAGAAAGAGAGACAGAAGAGACAACGATGGAGGGTACATTGGTAGAATAGTGATAAATTTCCTTACACTTGGTTGGTAGGAAAGAGGGCGGAAAAATGAGGAGCTTGCAAAAGTCTCAGTGTACGAGGAGGAGTCTAGAACCAGTCAAGGACAAGAGGAAAAGCCAAACATGATCATGTAACCGTGAGTGAGTGAGAGACTGGGTCTGGTAATAAGAGGAAATGAATAAACTCTCAATTTTTTAAATAAATGGGTAACTTTTATAGTTTAAGTAAGAAAATCCGATTTTACCTTTTCGATAGTGTATTAATTTAAAATATTACTATTTAATTTAAATTTGATATTTAAAAATAGAATATCCGAATGCCATCTATGGAATCTCGTTTATACAATTATGTTTCCATTTATTTCCTCTTAAACGACATTCTTTTTTTTTCGACTGATAATTTTAGTAAAGATTTAGGAAACTTACTCTTACATATAAAAACGAAATATTAAAGGAAGTTACGAAAAAAATAGTAAAATAAAATATTATTTTCTGTGACTTCCGAAAATGGAAAGTCGTCATTTAATTTCCAAATCTTTTATTCTCCATAACTTCATTCAATTTTAGGTAATTATAAATACTATAGCAACGGCAAAATTTCAACAAGAGTTTCCAAAAGTATGAATAAATTTAAATAACTGATACGCGATATAAACATACAAACTGGAATTTTTGTAACTTTATAAATTGGGAAATTATCTTTTTTATCCCTGAAATTTGCTCTGTCTTTTCTTGAGGTTTCAATATATATCATGGATGATCGTGATTTTATGCCAGGCTTCTTCATGATCTATTATATTATGTTAGATATCAACTAATAAGAAGTTAAGCATTTATTTTGTTTATACGATGGAATACTCTAATATATTATTATGCCAATTAATTAACTTTGATAATAATATCTTTAAAAACTATTAAATTTTCTAAAAAAAAAATTAACAACTGTATATCTCCAATTATTTTCTTGAACTAAATGATTAGCGACAATTCTTTGAAAAATGACGCATTGAAGAGCATATTCTCTTCTTCTTTTTCCTACCTATTGGCCCGCCAGCCAGTCATTCAATGAGTTGCCTGGAAAATAAATTGGCACCTCGCTATCTAAACCAGATCTCTAGTCTCTTCCAATGTCTTTTTCCTCGTAATTCCATTATGGATATCTTCTGTCCTTTTTTCCTTTTTTGTTCACGACCTTATTAAAATAGCTCGCACCACTAGCCATACTAATGAAATTAACATTTTCCTTATTTGATTGTTTTACGAACACTATGGTTTTTCTAAATTAATAAGAAAAAGTGCATTTGAACATTATTTGGTACGACTTTTTTATTAGTATTATGTGGTACGACTTTTTTTAAGTTTATAAATATCTTCCTGGTAACTATAATGTACATATCATATTTACACGAAAAAGGTTGTTCATTACAATCTAAAGAAGTTTGCCCAGCATAGAGTATGGATCCGTTTTTTAAAACATTATTAAAAGTGTAGCAACTCGGGGTCAAGTAAAAAGGGGAAAAAGTTTCGTGCAAAACTTCCTCAATCTACAGAAAACTTCCTCTTTCAATAAATCATGAGTCTCCATGTCGCTATAGGTAAAGCTAGGGCAACCAAAAATGCAAAACTTTAAAGACCATCATCCTAGAGCCTGGAGATAATTTGCCTTGTAACCTGCCATTAACAAAGATATAAATGTTTCCTAGAATGAAGGAGATAATTCCATATATATTAGGTTGGCTAATCTTGGTTTAATCAAAGTAAGACTTTAAAAATAGCAAAAATTTTAATATCAGATATAATAATATTGAGTTTATTTGATCTAAATGTTTACTCGGGTGATTGTTATTACAACCACCGAATACATTATATACATGCATAATGTAATTTACTCGACCAGTTAACCAAGTGTATTGACATTTGAAAAAAAAAAGACTAATGTGCTTTGATCGGAGTAATTAGTAAATAATCAATGGAATGGATTAATACTTGATTAAATTTGAAGTCAAAGCAGCTTTACCATGTAAAATCATGGATTGAAGTAGCTCGAGCCATCCAGTGTAAGAGCAATGACCACTAAAATGCTGGTGACAATGGCGAACCAAACTAAAGTTGATCCTACAATTGGCAAAACTGAGCTGTTAGAAAGAACAACTGAGTAATTCTACCAAGATAAAATGAACAAGATTATGGGGGGAAAAACTTACTCGTTAAACCTTCCGAGGGGTTGCTTGAGTCCGAAGGAACGAGCCGAGTATTGTTAAGTGACCTTGAATCTCGCGGCATAGAACTGGAGATGCCATTGAAAGTTTTGCTGCTTCTGGTCTCGGATGCCACGATCGCTTGAAATTCGTCGCTCCCCATCAAAGCAGCTAAAAGGTCCATGGATTTACTGCCACTTGGATCGTAGGATTCTGATATCTCGTCATCTGGGGCATCTGCATCAATCGCTGCTACCTCTGTCTTGTCATCACCTTCTTCCTTGACATACGCCTTGTACGTAAGTCGAAGTAGTATCTCTCCAGAAAATCCTTTTCGGAACACTCCCCAACCTCCTCGCAAGGCCACAATCCTGTCGGTTGGTACAGTGTCACGGAGTGACCCCAAATCCACCTGGAAATGTTGCCAGATTCAGAGAACTGATGCAAAAAAGCAGAAAGTAGGAAACAACAGAACAGAACAGAACAGGAGACAGAGCTTCACCTCTGCAATACCGACGGTGAAATCTGTGAATCCGAGGGAGTCCTTTACTTGAACAAGCAATTTTTGTTTCCGAGGGCTGGCAACGAGCATATGAAAGTCCTGCCAAAGTTGGAAATCACAGTTCTTGAGAAAAAATTTACCTATTTATCTGAACTTGGTTCTGCCTACTTTATGTTATGCAAGTCAAATGTTCATCAGCAAAAGAAGCTTCACCTGATTCCAAATCGGCTTGCCAGGCGGTCCAATGACAGTGGTTTGGCTGTTCTTTTTACTCTGTATAACTTGGTCCCCCAGGCTTAGAACAACATATGGATCAGTTTTACCTGCAACCAATAGAGAAATAATGACTTCAACGAAACGTAAACTTCGTTATGCCCCCATATAACCGGTTTTGTGGAGAATACTTGTGTAAACTGTTCCCTTCAATGGGTAAGACATTAAGCCAACTTGTCTGTTTTTCATGATTAATCAGATGAAAAATAATGAGCTCAGTTGTATGTACCAAAGAACACATATGAAAGGCTGCGTGCATCAACAAGTGTGACTGATAATTCTCCAAGAAAATCTTTGTTTCCTTCTTGCATTTCTCTCGATTTGATATCGATAGCAACAGGGCCGACTGCTTTTCCATTCTCAAAATCCAAAACAATCTTATTTGGCCGAACAAATAGTTGAGGCAAATCCTCCGTGAGAAGTTTTTTCAAAATCCTGGATGAGGGAATAATTAATAAATTTGTGGAGACAAACTGTCAATAGGAAATAAGAAAATCACACCAAATTTCATTTATATATCAGAAAACACACATTGATGAACATATAGTGCCAAGAAGACTTACATAGAGAGAACGGGAATCGCTGCATCATGCAATTTGTTGGAAGAAGAGAAGGCAGAAAAAAACGAGTTAGGATCCAGGGTGAGAAGTGCCATAATAATTACCACAAACAAGCATCATAAACAACAAACGAAGACAATTTTGCTCATGGTAATTGAAATATTCAGTTCACTCGCCAATTCTCCTAGTTGAAACAATTAGATTAACTTGCACGCCTTCTAAAGGCTGCCTGAAAATCAAGAATTAAATCAAGAAGCTCAACTCATACCCATTAAATTGAACAACCGAAAAGGTGACAACTCAAATTTGATTTTTGGTAAGGACACGAAAGCCCATTGAGCTACTCCGACCCAAGGTTCCGTAGGCATCAACCGCAGCTTGACCCATATTTCACCATCGATGTCAAAATCGCGAACACCAACCGGTAGGGCAATGGGGATAATACCAAACTTTAAGGAGAGCAGTAGCAGCATGCAAGCACTGCCTGTATACCGAAGCCCTACTTGGTACCTAGAAATTTCCAAAATGCAACACAGCACAGTTCAAAACATACAGAATCTGTAAAATTTGGAAAATTCAAAATCATCGAAAATGGCTCAGAAGCTGTAGCCGACTGCATAAAGAAAAGGTACAGAGGAGGCTGTATTTGAGCTCAAACTACACCCTCATGACAAAGTCTAAGTTGCACACATCACATTTAAGTCCAAATAACAATGCTATTATAAAACTGATATCATGCGTACTTCAAACAGCCCGTACAAGTTCAACAATAATTTAACCGGTCAGTTTTTTGCAACTATGCAGTTTAGCCATTCAGTTTTTCGTTGATGTGCACTTTGAAACATGATCATCACAACAAGAAACAAGTCCAACAAAAGAGCAAGGAGAGTAGGCTTACTGCAGATCATTGTCCTGGCGAGAAGTCTTACGCTCAATGCTCCTAAGGGACAGTGGCTCATCGCCTAGTGAGAACTGCTTAATCTCAACCCTCTCCACATAGCCCGGCTTCTCCAAATCATCGATAACTGGCTGCAACAACCCAACTATCCAATTCTCAATTGTGCTCCTATAAACATTCCACAACTTCCCCAACACCATGTTAACCCATTCCACCGACTCCTTCCTCTGCAAATCGTTCTCCAAGAACAAAGACAAGCTCATGGGGACCTGAGGCCATTGCCCGCCTCCATCCTCCCCCCTCAATTTCCTCCTTGTCTTGGTCCATATCTTATCAAAAACTACCCCAACAAAGAAAAAGAGCACAAACAATCCCATAACATTTCCACCAATACGAGGGGAAGGGATCGGATGGATAACTCCCAACTCAGTCCTTAACTTTCCAACCATAGGATCATCCTTGAAGTTGGCGAAGTTGGAACCCAACTGAGAATACTTCTCCGATTCCTCCTCTTTAACTTCATTCTCTAACCTCCTCAAAACAAGATCCTTAGTCAACCTTCTAGTTGAATTCCCATTAAAGATCCTACCTTTGACATCCTGACCAGAAACAGAACAGACCCACAAACCAAACCTGGGACTGGGACTATGATCCCTATCCAAGAAAGTGAACCATTTTCTCCTCCTCCTCCTCCTCCTCTTAGCCAACTGGGTTGGTGGTGCAAAGCTTGAAGCTTTACAAGGGCAGAGGTAACGCAAGAGGTCGAAACTCGATGAAGGAGGGTGGCCAATCATCTATAAAGGGAACAACATCAAGACAAAACAAAGGAGCCAGAAGAAGCTTGAACTCTGTAAGAAGAGGGGGAGTGGGGTTTAGGACCAAAGTCTCAATCTTGGGAGATTCAATGGGAGGGAATTTGAAGATTCTATGGGAGATTCCAGGTATAGTCTCTAGTGTTAAAATGTGATTTTTTTTATTTTTATTTTTATGGGTGTGATATAGGAAGAATTTGAAGTGTTTGTTTGGAGTAAATAAAACAACACGAGAGGAGAGGCTTTAGTTTGGAGGCGTTGAAGGGAGAAATGCGAAGGCGTTTTCTGATTCTTTAAAGAATATTTATGATATTCTGAATCGATTATTATTATTATTATTATTATTATTATTATTATTATTCGGCAAAATGTGGTTGGTGATTGGGATTCGCATTTGGAGGCCTCAAAACGTGGAAGATAGAGAGACGTGGACATTGCATTTTGAATGTGCTCTTTAGCGCTTTTGGTTTTATGCGCACGTGGATTGGAGCCGACACTGTTCTCGAGAGATTTTATGGGCGGTGTGAGCGATAATATTACCTTAAAAAAAAAAGAGTGAGATTAAAATTACTATTTTCATATTGATAAAATTTAATTATTACTATCAAAATTTTATAAAAAGATTGTCTGTGCTATTTAGTCAGATTTCGGAGATGATTCGTTTGTTTTCCACAACTTCCTCGCCGACCTTATCACCTGCGATAGTCGATTTTAACACGGAACAAGTACCTTTCGAAGATTCAGCTTTGTTTATGATGCATCGTATTGGTTGAGTTTCTTACTTTTGCTTAAAATAAAAGTAGAAGTTAAATATATTATTGTAAAAAAAATTCTTCAATTCATTGTTTTAAGTAAAAGAGTTGAGTATGAAGGTTTTATTACGTGATTAGAATGGTTAATCCCATGTCATGTCTTTACAACCATGAGTAAAATTAATATGCTTGTTACTTTAAAGTTTTAGATTATTTATGAAAATTTTAACACTTGTCAACTTGAGAAACGTATTTTCTATTTTATCGATGTTATAGTTTGATGCACTTTTTAAACAAAACATAAAATTGAAAATACATAGAACTAAATCATTAAATATTTAGATCATAATATTTTAAATTAACTATGTTGTCAAATGTTTAAGATTAGAAACCACGGGATGGATAAGATCTGGAGTGAGGATCCAATTTCAGACGATACGAAACGAACAGTAGAGTGCATTGACATGTGTTATTCAACATTGACATATTTTGTTTATCATATTGACATATTTTGTATGTCAAAATTGACATCTGTGTATTCTTTTTTTATGAATATTATTAGGCAAAAAAAAAAGCTCAGACCATAAAATAAGAGGTCATATTGACATATTTTATTTTCAACATTAATATATTTTGTGTGTCATATTAGTATATTTTGCATGTCAACAATGACATACTCGTCTTGTATATTTTTCATGTAAATTTTTGTGTTTTTCAAAAAATTATATATGTTAATATTGATATACTAATTATGTCAAGATATCAATATTAAAGAACCAAATATATTAGCACGATATTTTTTACGATTTAGAATAATTCTCCTTCGTATTTAATCTATCTTTCGAAATCAGTTCCTAGTTATATTTGTAAAGTCAATTGATAAAGGTAGTGGCTCACCTTGCTTTGACAAAAAAAAAACGAAATTGAGCCAAAAATACACGTGATACTGTAGTGAAAGGAGAAAAGAAAAACGTATGGTTTGTATTTTTTGAACAAGTGTGGTTTTTGTTAAAAGTTAAATTTGTTAAAATATAATAGTATATACAATTGATTTAATGCAATATTTTTTTCCCCATCAAAACAGGCTTCCGACGAATGATTTTTTTTTTACGAGAATTTCTCAAATTTGCTTTCCATTACATTTTTTTATGAGTAAATTTTCATAATGGAAAAATCTTATGAGCACATTGATTCAAAGTGATTTAAAAAGAATACAATTTTTTATTTTTTAACCATTTGGTATCGAAACAAGTAAGATTTTCTAAAGAAATCAAAACTTGCTAAAAATTATTTAAAATTGTTATATTCCCAAAATTCAAATAAGTAAATTTTGGAATAAATATCAAATATCACCTTGTACTTGTTCAAAAATTTCAATTAATCAAAAATTTCAATTAACTTTTTTACATGAAATTGGTTCAATAAATACCCTATATATGTTAAATTGAAACAATTAGCACCGATATTTCATCATGATAGATATGATAGTACACACATCCATTTCATCCTGTTTTGGTTCCACATCATCAAAAAAATAATTAAATCCGTTTTCCGTTTTCTGGAGGGTCAACGATTGTTTGGTGTATTTTGTCAGATCTTCTTTTTTATCGAATTTTTGTTTTGGACTCTTAAAATGACCAAGTCATAGAGTATGGATCCGTTTTTAAAAACATTATTAAAAGTGTAGCAACTCGGGGCCAAGAAAAAAGGGAAAAAAATTCGTGCCTGTCTACAGAAAACTTCCTCTTTCAATAAATCATGAGTCTCCATGTCGCTATAGGTAAAGCTAGGGCAACCAAAAATGCAAAACTTTAAAGACCATCATCCTAGAGCCTGGAGATAATTTGCCTTGTAACCTGCCATTAACAAAGATATAAATGTTTACTAGAATGAAGGAGATAATTCCATATATATTAGGTTGGCTAATCTTGGTTTAATCTAAGTAAGACTTTAAAAATAGCAAAAATTTTAATATCAGATATAATAATATTGAGTTTATTTGATCTAAATGTTTACTCGGGTGATTGTTATTACAACCACCGAATACATTATATACATGCATAATGTAATTTACTCGACCAGTTAACCAAGTGTATTGACATTTGAAAAAAAAAAGACTAATGTGCTTTGATCGGAGTAATTAGTAAATAATCAATGGAATGGATTAATACTTGATTAATTTTAAGTCAAAGCAGATTTACCATGTAAAATCATGGATTGAAGTAGCTCGAGCCATCCAGTGTCAGAGCAATGACCACTAAAATGCTTGTGACAATGGCGAACCAAACTAAAGTTGATCCTACAATTGGCAAAACTGAGCTGTTAGAAAGAACAACTGAGTATGGAGTTTTATTACGTGATTAGAATGGTTAATCCCATGTCATGTCTTTACAAACATGAGTAAAAATAATATGCTTGTTACTTTAAAGTTTTAGATTATTTATGAAAATTCTAACACTTATCAACTTGAGAAACGTATTTTCTATTTTATCGATGTTATAGTTTAATGCACTTTTAAACAAAACATAAAATTGAAAATACGTAGAACTAAATCATTAAATATTTAGATCATAATATTTTAAATTAACTATCTTATCAAATATTTAAGACTAGAAACCACAGGATGGGTAGGATCTGGAGTGAGGACCTAATTTCAGACGATACGAAATAAACAGTAGATTGTGTTGACATGTTGTGTTATTCAACATTGACATATTTTGTACGTCGAAATTGACATGTGTATATTTTTTTATGAATTTTATTAGGTAAAAAAGAATTTGAGACCATAAATTAAGAGGTCATATTGACATGTTTTGTTTTTCAACATTAATATATTTTGTGTGTCATATTGGCATATTTTGTATATCAACAATGACATCTCATCTTGTATATTTTTTGTGTAAATTTTTGTGTTTTTCAAAAAAATTATACATGTTAATATTGATACACAAATTATGTCAATATTGATATATTCAAAATGTCAATATTAAAACCAAATATATTAGCACAATATTTTTGTACTATTGGAATAATTCTCCTTGGTACTCAATCTATCTCTCGAAATGACGTTCCTCGTTATATTTGTAAAGTCAATTGATAAAGGTAGTGGCTCACCTTGCTTTGACAAAAAAAAATACTCGTGATACTGTAGCGAAAGGAGAAAAGAAAAACGTATGGTTTGGATTTTTTTGACCAAGTGTGGTTATTGTTAAAAGTTAAATTTTGTTAAAATATAATATTATATACAATGTATTTAATGCATTATTTTTTTCCACGTCAAAACAGGCTTGCGACGGATGATTTATTTTACGAGAATTTCTCAAATTCGTTTTCCATTACATTTTTTACGAGTAAATTTTCATAATGGAAAAATCTTATCAGCACATTGATTCAAAGTGATTTTTTTAAAAAAATACAACTTAATTTTTTTTATCTTTTAACCATTTGGTATCGAAACAAGTAAAATTTTCTAAAAAAATCAAAACTTGCTCAAAAATTATTTAAAATTATTATATTCTCAAAATTCAAATAAGTAAAATGGAATTAATATCAGATATCACCTTGTACTTGTTCAAAAATTTCAATTAACTTTTTACTTGAAATTGGTTCAATAAATACCCTATATATGTTAAATTGAGACAACTTACACACATCCATGTCATCCTGTTTTGGTTCCACATCATAAAAAAAAATAGTTAAATCTGTTTTCTGAAGGTTCAATGATTGTTTCGTGTATTGTGTCAGTTTTTTCTGTGTTGCTCGAACTTTTATTTTAGACTCCTAAAATAACTAAGACATATTTTTTGTAATTTAAAGTATTGTCTATTATTTAAAAACATATAACTTAAATTTGTGTACAACTTTGTTACTCGTATCCATTTATAAAAACTATCATTTTTCTCCATAAGTCAAATTATTAGATCAAACTATGTTATATATTGTGTTCGTGTTCTCTATTATTTTCGAGTTAGTGAATTTCATAAAAAAATAAAGAACATTATGTTTACCGCACCATAAGAATAGATTGTTGGATTGGTCCCTACTCGCCTTCGAATCCTTTAGCTCTTATCGACAGAAATTGAGAATGTGTATTCATAGATGCTGCATCTAATTTGTATAGGCTCTAACGTGTCATAATATCCGTTTCTTACAATATTGTGGCACACAGAGGTAGATCATATTATGGGTGACAGAAGGTGAAGGTTAGAGCCTTAGAGGTACGTATCTTAATTTAGGGATTCTCTTTTTTAGAATTTATTTGAAGAAAAGTATTAATGAATTAGTTTGATGATGTGGAACCATAACAATCTGATGATGTGGCATACCGCATATGTATATGTGTATATTATTTATGATGATGCAATGTCATTTAGGTGCTGATTCTTCCAGTTTGGAATGTATAAAATGTTTATTGGACCAATTTTAAGTAAAATATATTAATAAAATTTTTGGACAAATATAATGATATTTGGTCTTTATTCCGTAAAATTAAATTTTGTCCGAAATTGGTCAAGTAACATCATGACAATTACCTGAAGTGCAATGTTTGGGGACTAGAGAGTTCGAGAGACTGCTTACTGGTTAACACTTCAAGCCCATAATGAATTAATATATTTTACTGGCCCGGTACGGCGGTACCTTGTTTTAAAAAATGTAGTCCGACTGGCGATCCGACCAATCTGATCGTGAATCAGACATAAATTCGGGTTATTTTAGGGTAAAAACTAAGTTTGGTCGGACTGGATGATTTGCTCAAAAAATTTGATCAGACTAAATGATTCGCATGAAAATTTGGTATGTTTATATGTTTTTACTATTATTAATTTACATTTACCTATATACTCATATATACTTCAAAAAATTACATAAAAATAAATAGAAAAAAATTTGGTCTGATCAACAATTTGGCCAGTCGGATTGGCTAACCCGGAGTTCGGACCCAATTCTGAATCGATCTCCGGGTCGTTTTTAAGAACCCTGTTTGTTAGACCTTTATGAAAGCCCGGTACCTTGTTATCCGGCCCATGCAATGTTAAATCCTCTCCATCAATGCAGGAAGAGGAAAAACCAGAAATCCCCTGTGTTCTTCTATTCGAATTAAAACCAACCTAATAAAAAGTTAAAAACTTGATAAGTCTTAATCTCAGATTATTATCATCTTTCATCCTAAAACAAAATTGATTGGCATTATCGTTTCTTCTTAGTTTGATTCATTTTTATTGATTGTTGGCCCTTTATTATTTCCTAACACTATTTGATGTTTATCACAATTGATCTCTATTATATTCCTATATGTTTATTACAACTCCATATTTTCTAAACAGAAAGGATAGACAAACATAACGAGCAGTACCAAAAAAGTTTACTAAATAGAACTAGAAGTTCAATTATCATAAATTATATAGTTATACTCGAGGAGCGACAAAGAATTGCGTAAAGTTCGGACCGAAGGCGGGACTCGGTCTAGGACGTTCAGGAAATTGCTTATTACGTCTGGAGGCCCATAATCAATGGGCTTATGGAAAGCCCGTTTTCTTATTATCCAGCCCATTAGATGTTGAATCCTCTCCATCTCATCAAAATAAGTTCTCATAGAACTCGGAATTGGGTTTGATTTATGAGTTAGCTGGTCTGACCGGTCCAACTGTTGGTCGAACTAATTTTTCTTCTTCTTATTTTATGTAATTTTTAGGAAATATATATAGGTAAATAATGTATGTAATTTAAAATAAACATATAAATATACCAAATTTATGTGCGAACTGACCGGTCCGACTAGATTTTTCGTGCAAATCGTCCAGTGCGACCGGCCCATAATCAGTTCTCAGAAATGACCCAGATGTCAACTCGGAATTGGGTTTGATTTCTGAGTCAGCTGGTCTGACCGGCCCAACCGTTGGTCGGACTAATTTTTTTCTTCTTATTTTATGTAATTTTTTGAAATATATATAGGTAAATAATGTATGTAATTTAAAATAAACATGTAAATATGCCAAATTTATGTGTGAACTGACCGGCCCGACTAGATTTTCCGTGCGAACCATCCAGTTCGACTGCACTCCATTTTTAACCCAAAAATGATCTGCTTTCATGCCCAATTTTGCGGTTCGACAAGTCAAACCGTCAATCAGATCACATTTTTTAAAACCCTGATCAAAGCAGATTGAGGAAAAGACAGAAGAAAAAAAAACTTGTGTTCTTCCTTTTTTTGACTATCCGAAATCCGCTAACATTGACTACACTTCCATCCGGACGTATCTTCAAGAACATAATAACGTTATCCGGCTTTAGATCGCAGCGAAATTGCTAATTTGAATACGTACACTGCGCAATCAAGCTGGATAATAATATCATGATGTTCGTGACTTTTATAACTTTGGATTTCCAAATGAGGCGAACATTCTTGAACATCTCATCGATGCGAGTTTATAATCAATTAGGAAATAACAATTAATGGATTCTCTCTCTCTCCACCTAATCTTGGTCGAGTCTCTTTTATATATTGCCGTTAGTGTCATAGTTGGAATAGACTTCTACCAAAATATTAATTAATCGGATAAATAAAAATTCTGATAATATCTAACTTTGAAAGAAAATTATAAGATTATGCTAGCTTGTCATGTGCGCTTGCATTAACAATTATCATCGGACGAAATAAAAGAAAAATATCTATAATATTATGTTTTCAAATAAGAATACAAGTTCAGTTATTATAATCATGTATTGTTACACCATCAGTGGCTGGCCAAAAATATTGATGCGTCAATTAAAAAATATTATACAATAAAAATATTAAAATGTATAAATTGAAATATATGCTTAAAAATATTTCGGTATCGTGAGTTATTAAAAATATTAATTTTCAATTCCGAGTTATAAAAATATTCACAAAAGATCAAGTGTTATAAAAAAAAATTATTAATCATATTCAGAGTATCATTATATTCCTAAAAAAAATGCTATTTTTTACAAAATATTAATTTATAAATAAGTTCATCACTCTTACAACACTCACTCAAAGCATCTGATATAAATAACTTTGATCGAAAAATTACAATCACGAGGCTGAAATGATCAATGTTTGTACAGTGTGGATGCAATAGAATACATAATGTTAGTGATGCCTCCACTCTACTCTCCCCTAAACTATGAGTCAAAATACGAAAACTAACGAACTCATAGTCTCAATATTGTATTACGATATTTTTTTGGTGAATACCCAGGTATCCGGCTCAGCCCATTATGGGCTTTTTAACGAGGCCGATTATTTCTGTTCGAGACGGGTCCCAGGGTTAAGATTTTAAACCTCTCTCAATGCCGTTGCAGGGGATCAAACATTGGTTCGCCCTTCCAAGTGCAGCCCCTGGTACCACTGCACCAACTGCGTGTTGGTACGATATCTAAATAAGAAGTTGGAGACAAATCCGAACAGATAGAGATAACAATATTCGCACTTGCTTCAATTATCATTCGGTGATCGTACTAACTTCGACCCTACCATATCATATATAATAGAGGAAGGTAGATGACATCCGATATAAGTAGTTTGATTTTAAAATCTACAATTACAAAGATAAAACAATTAATGTTCTTTTTAAAGGTAAATTTTTATACCATCTCCTAAGCAGCGTGCCAAAACCCGGAAATATATCCAAAAACACAATATCGAACTTATTAAATCACGAGGTCTAAACTAGAAGCTGAGACAAATCCTAACACATTCTAATGACAG
>SOPF01026954.1:88196-111186 GCA_012979155.1 Hypericum perforatum
ATTGATTGGTCTGATTTCTCGCACAACTCCGAGCATGTATCCTGCAGTACCGGAAAGAACGATCAACTGTCGAGATAATGTTTCGGAATATGAATCTCACATTGCCTGTGGGATATGTATATACCCTCTACATAATGAATTAGATTCGGCCTATCTGATTCTACCGGCACATGATGCAAACAATGCAAACTTCGCCCTGAGGGCCAACTCTAATAAATGGCAGATGCTACACACGAACTTAAGACCATGTGTTTCGTAGTACTTTCCGATTTTATAGGAAGCAATGTATGCTCTTTATGAATAATTGGTTCAATAATAAGTGAATTGGTTGATCCTTACATCACAATGGATGGTAAGTCTGATGGATTCTTGGATCAACGGATCGAGAGTGGCTTCGTCTCCAGGCTTCACATACATCACCTGCATAATTATCCAGCTGCGTTACTTATATGTTCCTGTGGAAGCCAAAGCAAAGAGGGTCTGGGAAGTCACCGATGGATCATCTCCTCCAATCTCGGGAAGTCCAGACTCACGATTCACTCTTTTCGAAGATAGAACAGTCGCATGGAACGTCTCATCAATCTGGCAGGCATCAATCATTGATGAATGTAACAGAAGATGAATGGTGAAAAGAGATGCATTTGGAGTTTGTAGTGAACAGACCTCTCTGCAATATGGGGAGCTGCAGTTGCTGCATATTCTGGTGAATGAAGTGGTGACTCTTCCTTTGACGGAGAGACCAAAGCCTGCGTGCTGGCACCGAGAAACAAGGAAGCCGATCTGTCAGTTCACAGCTTTTCCACAATGTGAAGAACAGGTCGATCTGATTATGAGAATGAGAATGGAGAATCCAAACAGAAAGCTGTAATAGAAACCTCTTGTACGGTTAGGCTGACATGAACCTCAGCATCTTTCTGTTCACCATCTTCGAGCAAATCCCCCAACTGCAATGCGTTAAGGGACAGCGTCTGATCCAAGCCCCAGTCCCCTACCCTTCCAGCCACGGGTGATACAGAAACCAGAGATCGAGTCCTTGGAAGTCTCTCCTTTTTCTAACAACAAACGTAAAATGTCAGCCTATCAGTACCAGTAAATATTGGAATTCCAATTAGCGATGTCAGATTTATACTCCCTCAAACCAGTTCGTAGTATCAGAGGCGTCGTGTGTGGATCAAACACTCTGATACGATGAACAAGTAACACTAGATTCTTTACTCGAGCTACGACCCGAAAAACTCAGGAAAACATTATATTTTCTCAGAACTACCCTTTTTTTCTGGTTTTACATAACTAACTTGTTGACAGATCATACCAGGGTATTGTCACCTCTTTTTTCTTTCTGAATAGGGTCAACTCTTCTTTTCTCCTTTCGGATTAATGCAGCTTTTCTTTCCTTTCGGATAGCTTCATCTCTTCGTTCCTTTCGGATAGCTTCCTCTCTTCTTTTCTTTTCGATAGCTTCATCCCTTCTTCTTCTCTTTTCTTCATGGTAAGAGTCACCTCTTCTTGAAGCAGCAACAGTCTTAAGAGTATGAGATGGCAACCTTATGGTATTGGTTGGAAAGTACCTTTGGTGTCCTTTTATGATGCTCTGTGTTAGGAACAAACTCTTCCCAGCTTCTGACATGTTTGGTTTGGTGTTGAAGTTCAGCAGAGGAAAGAAAGGAGACTAGCTTCAGGAAGCTTAAGTATATGAACATTATCTGCAATAAATAAATAAATTTATTTATTTTTTTCTTGGTTGGAAATTGGACAGCAACCCCAATGGTAGGCGAAATGGATTATTCTTTTAGGTTTCTTTCCTGTGGCCCGTCCTTTGGACGTGTATAAATAATACCATTTCGGTCCTAAATCGTGAAAAATCCTTAGGATTGGTGCGAGTTCTTGAAACGAAGCGCGGACATCCATGCAGGTAAGATTAAATAACATGACTCCAACCTGAACGTGTCTTTAAAGTGTCAAAATTCAAATTATCAGTCACTGATTTTACATATTTTCGACCACATGACACTAATATTAAATAGCTGAAAACACAAGGCACTAAAATGAAAGTTTTCCAATAAACTCCGAAGGGAAAAGAATTCGGAACATATTTGGGCCTCCAGAGGAGAAGAAAGCCATCAACTGGCTTCTTCTATCCCATTCTGGCCGCTCCGCCGCCGGCAACAACACCGTCCCATCGTCTCGACGACCACATTGCATTGTTGCTCCTCCCTTCTCCGTTCCTTTTCTATCTGTCCTTCAATATCTGGTCAAAGCAAATTATGCAAATATCCTAAGCTCTAAACTGAAAGTAAATAAGAGCCATCAATCATGCATGTTTTCTGAAGAGAAATCTGGTACAATCCCCGGAATATGATGGATTAGAAACATATTAGCAAAGATTCTGCTTTCCGTACGCGAAAATTCAACAGACGACGCGAAAGATCATCCATCAGAAACCATATTGCAGAGGGAATCAAGAGCTGCTTCATCTCTTTCTACCACCACGTTCCCTCAGAGAGAGGAGGAGTGGCTCTCCAGGTCCAACATTGTAATGAGCCAGCGACAAGTTGTCCTTCAAGAAACCAGGCTTCCCACTCAACTTCTGTTTGTTTGCAGGAAGTTGGATTTCCCCGGCGATCTTTTCTTTCAGGCTACCAACTGTCTCCGACAACGACTGCACTGTAATCTCAAGGACTTGCCCCTTAAGATTCCCTTCATCGACATTAGGCACCGAAACGCGGATGGTTGCAGGTCCCTACATAGCACGCATAAGCAACCAACAACACATTAATTACCAAAGTGTGCAACAAAATGGGTTTCAACTACTTTGGGCAAAAGAACTTAGACAAGACCGACCACAGGTACGACCAAATTCAAACCAAGAATGTTCCTTACCGGATGTTGAGCAGCAAATTGATCTTCTGGAATCAACATTGAATCATCATGTTTCTGCCTCTTTGGTTCTGGTTCTTCGGGAAGTGGTGGCGGGGCATCCTCAGGCAGTGGTGGTGGGGGCATTCCTTGAGGGAAAGGTGGAGGGGGCGCCATAGACATTCCATGCGGAGGAACTGGAAGAGGGGCAAAAGGCCTTGGCATTGATAGTGGGTTGAACTGCGATCCAGGCGGAGGTGGCACGGGCATACCAGGAGGATTGCCGGACATCGGTGGAGGCATTGAGGGTGGTCGATTCATCATCATGGGTTGCTGCCCTGGTGGCACAGACATTGGAGGTGGGGGCGGGCGAGCTGATGGCATCATCATTGGCATACCCGGCGGCCTCGGTTGAGGAACGGGATATGCACTAGGATTTGGCGCAGAGTATTGCATTGTATTTGGAGGGGGACGGGGAAGATTCAAGGCTAACCCTGGTGGAGGAGGAAGAGGACGAATAGAAGGTATCCCGGGTCTAGGAGGAGGAGGAGCAGGACCCGGAAGTGTTCTGGAATCATCATTTACAAGTTCACCGTACTCATCCAAGTTACCAACTTGGGACATGGCCTGATTTGCAGTGCGTCCAATGCTTCCAGTGTGACCATCCCATATGACCTGCTTCGGTTGCTCGTTATTCTTTTTCTCAATTTCAGCCTTAACCGCATTCGAAACTTCTTCCTCTGTTGTCCCAAAGATATCAGGACGCGTCCGGGCAAGTCCCACGATGTTCCTCGAGATCTCATCATCTTGAGCAAGAGTAGTCTCACGAATCTTGGCAAACATCCTTTCCTTCTGCTCCTTGTACTTCGGATCAATAAGGGAGATTCTCATGTGCTCAGACATCTCATTAATGGGAATCAGCTCACCGGTTATTGGGGAAACCGTAAACTTGGTTGGATCTCTTTCGGCAGGGATCCTCTCTTCAGGTCTCTTCCAGTTCTTAACAATCCTCATAGGTGCTTCCTGTTCCTCATTTGATGGCATGTCCTTCCTGTCGCCATTATTATTATTATCTTCAAGCCTAGCAGCCCTCATACCTTCTTCAACGAGCTGCACCTCTTCTTCGTCCATTTCCATCTCTACCTCCTTTCCGGGCTCAACAATCTCATCTTCAACCATTGCAGATACCTTGCTCCTCCTTATAACCTCCTCAAGAGTCATCGGCATGGGAAGCTCCTCGTCCTCGTCATCAGCAAAGTCAATACTCTCTACCACAACAAAATCATGCCAGTCAATCATGGCCATCTGCATCCTCTCTTGCTCAACCTCGTCCTCCGCCTTTTGCCTTGCCTGCTCTTGGGAGCGTTCCCACTCCAAGCGATTCAAACACCTCTCCAGAACCGTAGTCATATCCGCACTACTGTTCTTCAGCTTCTCGTTCAACCCTTTCGGAGGCATCAATACCTTGGAGTACGCATCGGCAAGCCCGGTGAAGAATGTGAACATACTATGTGTCGGCTTCAGAAAGTGAAACGTCGAGCTATTCATCTCCCGACTCGTCAGCGCAGTCAGGAAGTTCTGGCCGTTACGAGCGACAAACTGGGCCGTTAACTTAATAATATCGAGCTCTTCCCCGGTAATCCCCTCGGGCAGCCGGACCGTGTACTGCTCCGCCTCAGGAGGCTCGAGAACCTTTTTCGGAAGCGGCAGCCTAAACTGCGCCGCTGGGTCAACCTTCGGAGCCGCCTCTTTCTCTTCACCACCAGGAGCACCCTCCCCCGAGTCGGGCATAACAGAATCAGCCCCTTCCAGCGAGGCGTCCTGCTGACCCGAACCCTGATTCTGTGCGACGAACTCGGACAACCTATGCTGGTAATAAGCATGGTAAGGATCGGACCCGTTCAAGAAATTGAACTTGGGGTTATTCGTGTTACTAGCTTTAATCCTCTTCTCGAACTCGGGCCCGTTCTTGGCCACGAACTGGGCTGTCTTATCGACAATGTTCCTAATATCAGGAGGGGGATGGATAATTCCGATGGTCCTAGTGTGGGTGGCTACCGGGGTGGGGGGCTCGGGCTCGGGTTCGGGCAGCTGGGCAGCGGGCCGCTCCCCGAGGTCTCCGCCGGGGGGCGGAGCGGGGAGGGTCAAGATTGGGGTGCCCGGCATTGTCTAAACCCTAATTTCGGGGTTAGGGTTTCTCCGGGGCGGAAATGGGAACCTGAAAAAATGGAAATTTTGCCAGTGGCTAAGCAATTAGATCGGGAAGAGAAACCCTAAATGGATTATTCGAAGTGAACCCTAGTTGCTGAGCTTACTTGGTATTGGGAATTTGGGAGTGTGGGAGTCTCCCGCGATTCCTTCGATCGAAGAAGAACCCTAGGATTTTCCACGCGCAAGGAGAGGGAGATGGAGAAATTGGATTTTTATTTGGTTGTCTAGTTTTGGTAAAAGTGCACTTAAGTACATATGGTTTGAGACTTTTGCACTATGAGGCGTCGTTGTTCAACTTTTATTATATATACTTTGTGGGTTGTTCTGGTAGCACTCAAATTATTGGACTGCCTCCTCATTTCTTGTGACCCGTTGTTCAAATTTTCTTCTGATACACACAGTGTTGTCTTACTCCTGAGTAGAAATACTTTGTGCATTGTTGTTTTAAACGTTTTGCTCCAATTAGTAGCTTGAATGGCTAGATTGCGATCAAAAGTATTAATATCGGATTTTTTTTTAATAAACTTGGATAATGATTAGAGCATCGGTGAACATCGTTGTTCACCAATTCAAGTTCCCCAACCAACCTATGGGCGAGTAAAAATGCTGAAAATCGCTAAACCATACTAAATCGAACCAATTGACAAAATTGAACTAAAATGAACTGTTAGTAAGTTTGGAAAACCGATTTTTGGTTCTGATCAGATTCTCAAAATTCAGACTTGAAAAATCGTTAGATTGACCAGCTAAGACCAAACTGCTAAAAAACCTACCTTTCAGTTTTGAAGTTCATAAATGATAAATTTGCGACAGATTATAATATTTAGAATTCTTTGGCATTTCAAAACTAAATATAGTTGTTAATAAAATAATTATAAAAAATTCCGCACAACCAACACTACCATCAAACATAAGAAATCTGAATCGTTTCTCAGTTTTAAGAAACATTGACTGTGTGATTTACTCGGCATTAAAAAATGACTACCTTTCGGCTTTCATTTAGTGTGTTCCAATTTTAAAGCCAAGTAATATTTATGGAATGAACACCTTATTTGTTCATCTCTTACTAAAAACTTGATTTTTAGGGTGACATGTTACTAATAACTAATTTGAACACATAACCGCCTTCAAATAACATTGAAAAGAAGAATAACACATTGATGTTAAACTTCCAAAGGGTGGCATTTCGAACATGATAAATAATAGTCAACGCCAAATTTAGTACCAGAAAAAAGACGTAAGCATATACAATGAATTTTTGGTTAAACAGTGGAAATACATGCTCCGTCCTAACTGTGAAGACAACCTCAACCTGATGCATTATGAAGATACAAGTGAGCAGATGGACTATAACCAGATATGGATGAGCAAGGAGGTCGTGGGTTCTCGACCCTCGTAGCGATGCATTCGCGCGGGCACTTAGGCCTGGTGGTGCGAAGCTTCTCTAACACGAGGTGGCCATAATCAACTAACACAGTCGATAACTAACAACTTCTGGCCGAAAAAGAAGACATGGCAAACATAGCACCCTCAATTCAGCTCACTTCTTGTGTTTCTTTCTTGAGTTCCCGAATCCAGACAAGTACTTCGAAAGAGGAAAAGGGCATCCAAAGAAACTGAGCAGGTTTTTGCAGTCTTTTTCTCCGGTCTCATCAGCTGCATGTGCACTTAGATGACCAAGATAAGTTTTCCCCTCGTATATGTAGTACAGTTGCTGCCAGAGGAGCACGCTTAAGCCAACGTTCACAGCAACACTTACCTTGAACAAATAAACGAGGAGAAGCTCCCTTGGTGACTGACATATCGCAGAGCTTATCACTGTGTAAACAATCTCCTTTGATGAGCTCCAAGCCCATAAACTATCAATGCCACCTTTTACCCTAAAGGATCTGAGTGGTATTGGTGGCCAAGTGCGTACCATGGCATACGAGCACATTACTGCAACATATATGGTACTGATGATAGCTGAAATGAGGAACAAAATGAAATGCCGGTGATTTGCTGCACCCACGCAATTCCCTATCTGCACATACAAATAAATACAATGCAGGAAAATGATATGTCATAGGAGTAACGGTTCCGCTACTAGGAGAGTATATTGCAAATGAAGCTCGTCACTTACAAAGGGGCAGTGATGATCCATGTCAAGTATACACATTCCGCACGAGCGGCAGTGATGAGTTCTTGGCGATTTCGGTATTTTACAATAATGACAGAATTTGTAGTTCTCCAGATGACCTTTTCCAACAACTGGGTAGCTTCCCCATGGAATGATTGGTGGTGTTCCAGCACATATAAAGGCGGCAAGGCTAAAGGTAGAAATTGTAGATACTGACAGAATTGTTGTTATGATTGAGTGGACAATTCCACAAAAATTGCTGACTGAGAAAACGACGGGGGACACAGACCACACGCCGCCACCTGCACTTCCAGAAGAGCAGACCAGAAGTCACCAACAGTATCTTGTAAGTCTAATGCCAAACTTTCCTTCTCTTGGCAAGAGGAATAAACTCATTACAAAGACATTGTATTGGATAGATTAAAAATAACCTAGAAACGACGACATACAGATTACGAAGAGCATGAAGCTCAGAAGGACACATACAAAGCACCGGTCACGTATGCGTCTGCACCAAAAGTACTTGTTCTCATGTTTCAACTCCTTTTGATTTGTTATCGCTCCACAACAACCGCACTTGAATACAGGTGCATGAGATGGGAGAATAAGGCGTAGTCCACATCCCCAGCATGATTTTTCATTATCCTTGACGATGGTCATTACTGTTTGCTCCTGTGTATTCAAATATGAAAAGGGCTTCTATCAAATGTAAATAACAGAAGGTGGACAGGTCAAAACATGTAACCCTTAAACAACAAGTGGACTGATACTAACGATATAATAAGTCGTGTGATCTACATCTAAAAGAGACTATAGAGCACCCCAATTGACTCATCCAACAGACAACATCTTCCAGAGAAAGCTTGGTATACCATGAGCTGGTCCTTGCATACGATCCACGATATCCTACAAGGGACGAGGACTAACCAAAAGAGTGCAATAGAATGAAAAAGCAACTAATTTGAGACCTCTTCGAATTAAAACACATGCCTATCTCACCAAGTTTGTTCCATCTCATCGACGGACCCCCCGAAATTCTTCCTTCCCATCTGCCAAGTACCAAACCCCAAAACAGAAATCAATGCACAAACTTGTTCGCGGCTGAAAGCCGTGCACGAGCCTACTAAGAGGGACACTCTCACTCTGCCTCACCCTCTCCATTTTCCTCACACCATCCATTGGATGTGTGCCACCTCGAGCCATCCAGACATCGAAAAGAGGAGTCGTGTTTCGATGACGTGGCACAAATCCAACAGACACTCTCATCATCATCAACAACATCCAATTCCAACATCAGGCCATCAACCACCACTACACCTCTAGAGAGAACACATTCCAACGATGCACATGGAATAAAAACGGAATCTTTCGGATAAAGAGCGGAACTTTCTTGTTAGAGAAGGCGCAAATCGGGAGGGAGCTGACCTGAGGAAAGTCCTCCGTCTCCATCTCCGGATTGATCGCGTCTTGGAAATCAAGGAATCGATTCCTCTTGCCCTTGGAATTCAAAGAAGACGGATACTATTTGATTATTTTCACCATTTTTTCACTAATTGGGATTTAAGGTTGGAAATGTTTGGCATCAGGACCATCCACTATGGGCGTGGCACGCTTTCTCAGTGCCAAGAGGCCAAAAAAAATTGGAGACAAGCGGACGCGACGTGTAGCATCATTGATTGTACTACGCTAATGCCATCGCCTACGTGGTATAGCCTGATTAAGACCATTTGCATTAGTACCTCTGTTACAGTGCATGACCTGGCCGCCACGTCAACCGCGTTACTGTTCTCAGTTTTCAGTTCACAGTGGTGTCCTCGCTAAAGTGCTACGCCCTGGGCGCCACGCCAGCTTTTTTCTCAACTCAATTTTTTTTTAATTCAGTTAACTGTACCAAACTCGAGTATAAATTCGTGTTTATTTCTAAAATGCTATATTTAATTTCGAAGTGCGAAATTTTATGAAATAGAAATTTTATAAAATTCGAAATATATTACATATGTTTTTCAATTAAAGATAATATGTTGTTTAAATATATAAGTACATGTATTAGGGTTTAGAATTAGGATTAGTGTAAGGGTAAGGTTTAGGGTTTATAGTTTATAATTTACATAAAATTATATTACATTCCATAGTTTATATTAAACTATATTAAAACAAAATTTATATCAAATTACATAACAAAAGTTTAGGGTCATCAAGAGTTTAAGGGTTAGGTTTTAAAGGGTTTAGGGTTTAAGGGTTAGGTTATTTATATCAAAATACACAATTTATATCAAATTAAATAAAAATACAAAATTTACATAAAATTACATAAAATTAAATTAAAAAATAAATTTACATCAAATTACATACAAATTAAATAAAAATACATAATTTATATCAAATTACATAATTTATCTCAAATGTCATGATTTAAACAATACAAATGAGATTATTGTACTAAACTAATTTTATAAAATTATGAAAAACAATAAATATATATATATATATATATATATATATATCAAACATAATATTGAAAAATTGTACAAATATTTTTTTACAATTTTTTTAATCCAAAAAGTCTAATTATTATGATTAAAAAATTTGTATAAAATTAACAAATTATTAAAACAATTTAATTGCACAAAAAAGTCAAAAAAGAAAAAGAATTTTTTAGAATTTGTTTCCGAATTTTTCCGAATTTTTTAATTTTTTCAATTTTTTTTTAAAAAATAATAAAAATAATAAAATATTACCCCGAGCGACGTGGCCCAATCAGAGAGGGCCATGTCGCCCGAGGCGAGACGCCCCTGTCGGGGCAAGACTCGCCCGGCTGACACACCGGGGCGCCACGCACATCAGCGCCCTGCCAATCCGGGCCTGACGCGTGGCAGCCCCGGGGCGCGAGGCCACCCCGCTGCGGGTGGTCTAAGTATCGTGACATGATCTTCTGAAAAAAAAAATAATACTATTTTGTATATTTTTATCGAATAATTTTTTTAAGTTTGTTAATAAGTTTATAATTTATATAGAATAATTCAATTAATGTGATTTATGAAATTTATTAAATTTATGTGACTCATAATAATTAAAATTTTCTATATATAGGTCAATATCTTTTTTTTTTTCACATCAATTCAAAAATTCTCTTCTCATTTTTTTAATTATAATTCTCTCATCTGTCTATATTTTTTTTATTAAATTTTTTTAGATATGAATCCAAATGATCCTATTTTCCAAAAATTTGAATTTAGTTCGAGTTCTAATTATAGTTCAGATTTAAATTGTGATGATTTGTAGTTCAATTATTTGAATCAATAGTTTTCTAGTCAACCCTGAAGTTCAACATATTCATTCAACGTCAAGAGTGACATACAAAATATGTTGAGAGAATATTTGTAGTTCTTGAAACTCGTTTTGCATTTAAAAAAATTCCATGTCTTCTGTGAGACCAGAAATTCATTAAAAACATTATGATAGTTTGTATCATATTGCATAAATGATAGTATAGTATATGATAAACGAGATGAATATCTTTATTATTATCCAGCAGAATTCCTTAACGGCCGACCCAGCACCAACAACATTCACAAACTTGGAATATTTCACTCAATGCATCAGTCCTCTATCAAACTTTATGATTGTTAATAAACAAGCTGCAATTAAGAAGCTCATATCGCTCTAAGAAAAGACTTAATTGAGCATGTTTTGCAAAAAATTGGTATTCATAATTAATATGTAATTTGCAATTATTTATATTTTTATTTTGTAGTTAATAATGTAATTTGTAATTATTTATAAGTATTTTTTATTTTGCAAAATAATTATTTTTGTTAGCTCGTAATTAATTTTAATATGTAGATCCATTTGAAATCATATTCAAATTTAATACACTTAAGTGTATTAAAAAAAACAGAACTAGTGTAAAACACTAACAAGATATTTAGTAATGATACCATTATAAAAAAAACTGAATGCAATAACGAATTTAAGGTATCATTGTAGCTTTTCGTGTGGATATTACAATGGAAAACTTGCGGATTTTTTTTATTTGATATTACTATTCACGAATATTTATCATTTTGGCAACGAACATCCAAAATTATGAAACAAGTGTCCATGTTGGACAATCGAGATTAAATCCCGGCTATTGACCAATAAGCAGAATAAAATCCCGGCTATTAGTTTTTACAACTGGTAGACGGGATAAAATTCTGGCTATTGGGTAAACCGTGCTAAAATACCAGTTATTGACCTTATAGCTGGGATTTTATCCCGATTGTCCACCCTGGACACCAAAGTCATAATTTCGAACGTTGGGCACCAAATTAATAAAAGTTGGTGAATAGTAACACCAATTAAAAAAAAATCCAAACTTGCGGGGCTAGGCCAGTCGAGTTTTTCTCCCTCACCCCTGTTTTGGAAATGAAGGAGATTTGCTAACTTACTCACCGCCACCTTTTACTAATTATTTTCTTGGTTCAAAAATACCATTAATCCTCATTTTTTGGGTGAGAAGTCCCTGGGTGTCATTTAATACAAAATAACTAAGACTTTAGCAAATAGTGTAAATATTAACTTTTTAAGGTATACTTTTTTTTCGGGGAATTGATTTGTTTCATTGAAAGAAAGCATGAATGAGCATGCAAATCGGGTTCAGATAACGGATCAACCAACCTGACCCAACCAAAAGCTCCCGGGTGGGGCAAACTACCCTAACCTAGAGGCCCCGTACAGCCTCATTTTTAAGGTATAGTTTTTTTTATGAATATACATCCATTGTTATATCCTGAGTTATAACCAAATCAAGAAGCAAAATCCAAGAAGTACAGGTAAGCAACATCGCACACCCTCCTAAAAAAACTAACCATCCTCTTACAATAAGGACGAGATTACGACTGCGGACCATGTAACAATCTTGTCATGAAAAAATTCTAAAAAAAGTCTATGTGTTGATATGAAATATTTTTGTCTACCGGCAAGAAAGAAGATTATCACCAACACAACATAACAACTCTTTATTTATATTTTCTTTCTGTTATTCGTAGCTTAGTATAGTCATAGTTTTTTTTCCGATTGTTATGCCGACTTTGAGACGACAATTTTAGATCTGTCTCTAATAGTCTTCACACTCTTCCACCAACTTTTTTTCGCAACACTATGATAATAAAAATTACCATAAAATAAATCTCACACGTTAGGCCGCATGAAAGGATACTAAAAACTCAAGCCCTACAATAATACACCCAAAGTCACAACCGAAACACATAAGATAACATAAGATAAGCATTCATAATACTACATTAGGTATCGTGGTTGGCCATGATACAACTGTTGGTGTCTTTTGGGTTTTTGGAAGTAAAACCAAAAGACACAAGTTGGTTAAAACGCCCAAATAGTCATTGTATCTTGGGGACGATTGCCGTAGCCTGTAGTTTACTAAAATATACGGGGTAATCTCGTTTTATGGAGAAAGTGTCTAACACTTGCCTCAACTATAGTCTGATCCTAATCAAGTACACACCATTCGACGACCCAACAATCGTAAGAAGAGATTGCCCCGTATATTTCAGTGAACTACGGGCTATGGCAATCGTCCCCAAGATACAACAACTATTTGGACGTTTCCAAGAATGTTGCACACGTATCTCAAAACTTTCGGGCGAACCCTTATATACTCGGAACTTTCGGACTCAAGAGAGGAGGAGAGAAGAACAACTATTGCTAATGAATACGTATGCAATGAGTTGTTAGGACAATTAAAATGAAAGGAGGAGGGTTCTATTTATACGGAGAAAGTGTCTAACACTTGCCTCGACTATAGTCCGATCCTAATCAAGTACACATCATCCGATGACCCAACAATCATAAGACGAGATTAGTGTACTTGAAGATGGCATCTACTAGCACTATCTGAGCACAGGCACGGGATAGTGTGAAGCATCATCTAAGGCATGAGCATAGGGCCGGGCATAGGCTCGAGGCTGGGAGTAGGTACTTGGGTGCATTGAGGTGCACTTGGCACTTTGCACGCTCGCCACGTCGCGAGGAGCTTTGAGGAGCCTTAAATATTTTGGAAAATTTTGGAGTAATTTGAAACCCAGACAGCGACAAGACGCGAGATCGAGAGGAGGATAAGGTCCCTGTCTGCGACGAGACATGAGGCTAGTGGATAAGGCTGACCAGCGAAGGGATGCGATGAGGACTGGATATGGTAGTCAGACAGCTATTGATGAGAGGTCGTTTTGACACGCCTCCGATGCAATATAGATTATAAAGTAGGATTGTCGATCCCACGAGGAATGAGGTTGGATCTTACTTGGCTTACTTACTATGTTTTAGGAATTTTATGTCTTTGGTTTCTTTGATTTGGTTTAGGTGGCAACTAACAAGCTAACACGCTTAAAATGAAAATGCAACCAACTTAAATCATGCAAAATCACAACAACAACAACAACAAAAGATTAATGACAAGCAAATTAAACAAAAGTGGTATGATACCAAAGATCACTTAAAAAAAATTATGGTTTGAAAGGTTTATTGAGTTCGTATCACGATCCGGGTATTTCAAGGCAACTAATCTATGCTCTCGCACTAGATTAGTCTAAGTTGATCTTTACCTAGGATTAAGTGAGCTCGATGTGCTCTCGCCCCCACGAGTCACTTAATCCTAACTAAACAACAACTATAAGTATCACCCTTTGGATAATCCATCACCAAGGAGGAGTCCACATCTCACGAGGCAACGAATCAACAAGTTAATATTTCGATCGAGTCTATCTCCTCTCGATCTCAAGACTTGATTATTAACTTTGGTTCTAAGTGATCAAATTAGACCAAGCTTTAAGTCTTTTAACAAGTACATGAACCATTTTATTTTAACCAATCAAAACCATAAACAAGCTTAAGCTTTCAAGGCATCACACCACCAAGTAAACTACTCACACATATTTGTACAAAACATAAACAAAAACATACTTAATACTTAAACACACTTAACATACATTTTATTTACATGATGAGCAAGGAAAAGCAAGAATGGAAAAGGTAAGAGAGGTTTACAAATTCCAAGCACAAGCTTGGTTCTTCTTTTTCTTCTTCTTCTTCCTTCTCCTTCTTTTCCTTCTTTCTTTCTTCCTTTCTTTCTCTCCTTCCTTTGGTACGTTTTCTTTTCTTCTTGGTGGCTGCCACCTTTTGTTTTTTCTTCTTTAACATAATAATCCTAAGTCATATTACAAGCCAAAATTAACTTAACAACTAATTCTTTTACAAATATCTTAACAACTCTTCCATCCATGTTTCTAGCTTTAGGACTTAGCAACAACAAGTTAAAAGAAGTGTAGCCATCCTTGTTCCCTTCAAGTCACAGCCATATTGAGTCATCTTATCCTCACAAATTGGCAGCCACGGATTTGGGCCAAGAAGCCCAAAGTTGGCCCAAATAAACCATCAAGTTTGGCCCACTCAGACAGAATCGACCCTTGATATTGGATCAAGCGGTTTCCCAACTTAGATGACGAAACAGAAGACGCTCTTTGGACACATTGTAGCTACTAATGTCTTCTTTTCAATGCCACTGACGGCGCATCAATCTGACATTGGACGGGAAAGTTATGAATTTTTGAGTAGCAAGAGGTCAAGTCTGACGCCCTCCACGGGTAGCTACGGTTTAGACTATTTCTTGCAACATTTTGCCTTGTCGAGTCCGTCTTGCTTGCTTCCTCGAGGTCTTGGTCGTGCCTCCTTAAATAATTGTCCATAAAGCTCCTAAAAAGCAAGAAAACATAAGAAAAGCATACAAACACGACAAAAGAACAAAATGTACAAAAACAAGACAAAGACATAGAAAACTCGTAAAAACGATAAGTAACAAACGCTAAATTTACACTAAAATATACATAAGTAATGAATGTTTTTGACACTCATCACACCCCCACACTTGAATCTTTGCTTGTCCCCAAGCAAGACTCAAATGCGGACAACAACAAAACAAAAATCACATAACACACACAAACACAAAATGAGGTAAATACTTGGCAAGACTCGATCAAAACTTAACTTCCCTCAAAATCATCAACTTATATCAAAATCCTATCATAAACCTAGTTAGTTCAACAATTTCAAAGCACAAAACACTACGAACTAATAGGCACCTTGACACTCTATTGTTTAAACAAGTGTTGACTCTATGTAAAAGACACTAGAGGGTTAAACTCTCGAGGATAGTAAAGTGTATCACTCATATAATGTGTATGGTCAACTTCCTATCACTCGCATACAGGTCAGTATCTCAAAGCATCATACGTCCTACTCGGCGCTATCTAAAAGTTGCAATGATCGGGGGGCTTTTTCATCGGGTTGTAATGGGGATAAAGGTCAGGGTGAGGTAAAAATATATATGGATAGTGGCTAAACCACCCAATCCGAGGACTTAATACAAGAACTAAGCAGTCACTCGACTATTCTAGAACATTCTCACCAAATATAATAATCATACACTCCCCAATATCCCAATATACTAAGACCGAGAAACCCAAGTTTCTCCTAGAAACATGCCTTATTGAATATCACATTCTTTTTCTTTTCTTTTTCCTTTCTTTTCATCTTTTTTTTCTTTTTCTTGACTTTCTCTTTTCTTCTTTTTTTTTCTTTTCACATGCTAAAACAACTATACATACTTAGCACGTTCTAGGTAAAAACTCGGCTTCTAACCTGGCCATAATACAAATCCCAACAAAAATAAACCAAATGAAACCCAAGCTACCAACTAATCTCAATACACAATCAAACATAAAAGTCCTCGAATCGGATGATCAAAGGTAAGGAAGATGGACGATATAAGGTTTGTAGTCAGCTTCCTAATCTAAGATCAAGAAAAGGCTAGGCTCAAATGGTTTAAACAAGGGATATAATAGGAATTTTGTCTCTAAAGCTCTAGGCTCAAATATCAAAGAATGCCCCATCATCTT
Organism: Hypericum perforatum; assembly: GCA_012979155.1. Classification (NCBI taxonomy): domain Eukaryota; kingdom Viridiplantae; phylum Streptophyta; class Magnoliopsida; order Malpighiales; family Hypericaceae; genus Hypericum; species Hypericum perforatum. The sequence goes on from SOPF01026954.1 coordinate 104,334, forward strand.
ACTAACTTCCACGCAACCTAGACTACGATAAGTACTAGTAGGATGCCTCGATCAACTAACACTAGTATGCACATCATGAAAAATAGAGACTGGTGTCTCATCCGTCGGCTAAAATCCTCACCAGGTACACTCAAAAACCCTCTAGTCTAGTCTATATAGTGAAACTACTTGTTTAATCAACCAAGTATGAGGTTTCCACCCATTCCTAGGCTTTATGCTCGAATTAAATCCCCTAACTAAGAGTTTGATAAAATTCTAACACAAGTTGAAAATTTTTGAGGGGGGTCAAATTTTTGAAAAATTCTTGCCAAGTCTAAACCTACATATCATAGACACTCTAAACAACCTAAGAAAGGAAGATTCCTAGAAGGAACCCTCCCCCACACTTGAATGACACATTGTCCTCAAGGTGTCTAAAACACACATACAAAAACACAAATATCACACAAAAGTAAAAACACAATCATGCAAGTAAGCTAAAACAAAGATAAGCAAACAAACCCACATGATAAATTTAAAATACCAAAGAGCAAATAAAGTAAAATAAATAAAAAAACTAAGGAATTAGGAGCTCCCTGTCAATCCTGTGCTGGAGGCTGTGGTGGAGAATGTGGTGCTAAAGTGAAACCAGCACCGAAGTTTTCGGCCCATTGTCGCATCCATGCCGCTTGCTCCCTCTGCTGCTCCATAAATGCTCGCTGCTCAGCGTAGAACACGTGTTGCTCCTCTATCTGCACTCTCTGGTGCTCCTCAATGCGAGCAGTCAATGACATCACATGCTGAAGCTGGACGCCATATTCCTAAAGCTGGTCTCTGTAGCCCTGCAGCTGCAACTACATCGCAGCAAACTGGTCATAAACATCTACCTACGGGCGTGAAGACTGATGGCTGGGTCCAGCCTCGTCATGATGTTCTTCCTCCTCCTGCTCCTGAGGGTCAGGTGCTTGCACCGGCATTGGAATGCCTAATCTGGTAAGGGTAGCTAAGACCGCCTGGCGCTCCTCCCATGGCTTGTACCGCACTATCTCCACGCTATTTCTTGTCATCGTCTTCTTGATCAGCCTGCTGTAGTTGAGCTTGTCGATGTCAAGATCCACCGGCTCCATATATGACCCTGTATGCTCTGAAAATCTCGCAGGAAAATGGTGACGTGCAATGCGAGAAATGATATGACCTAAATATAGATGCCTAGGTTCCCTATCGCTAATAGAACGTGCAAAGCAGTCAACCACCATAGCATAAGTACTAAACCTAACATCATGGCGGAGGCAGTCGATGGCATATAGTTGAGATCGGAAAACCTTAGACTCTTCCCATTGACCACAGAAGGTCAGGGTCATAAAGCGATGGAGGATACCTAAGTATGGTTCTCTAATCAGCGCATTAAGCGCCTTCCCTGACTCGTATCGAGCGAAACCAGTAATCTTATGCCATGCCTGATGGGCTAACCTACTTGGTTCAAAATCTAAAGCTCCACCACCACTTGTAAGTTCAAACAGGTCAACAAATTCAGCTTCATCCATCTCAAGATCAGTATCAAAAACTCGTGCAGTAAATGAACGCCTATTTGCCTGAACCTACAGAGTGTAGTAGAACTCCATCGCTAACTCCTGTCTAGCCAAAATGGTTCTATCCCTAAAGTACCCCCACCCCATCTTATCAAAAGCCTCATCCAACTCATCAGCTACCCCTAAAATTCTCATCTCATTCCAATTAATTTTAAAATGACTAACAGTAGTGAGGTGAGAAAATTGTTGGTACCTCTCTCCCTCCCAATCATTGAAGATTGCGAAAGGAGCGTTGTAGTAGTGGCGGATGTCTCTGGGTCTATCCGATGAAGAATCTGACCCTGATGGTGTAGGAGTCCGCACGCGCTTCCCTGTATTCCTCCTGCTTACTCGGCTAGATCCATCAGCTCCTGACATCGTAGATCATGTTTTGGGAGTTGGGTAATATGGGCAATGTATCCGAGATGCTTGGGCAAGAGTAGATCTAGATTTCGGTTTTGAGACTTCTTGTGATGGTGAATTATGAGATAAAATCGGCCACTGCCGAACTTATACCCCTCCTTTCTGACCTACCTGGCGTACGCCAGACATACCTAGCGTACGCCAGGTTTTCTGTTTTCCACTTATGGCGCATGCCACTATTTTCTGGCGTGCGCCAGGTTTTCCTATCGGGCTTAATTGGCGTGCACCGATAACTGTTGGCGTGCGTCAATACGTAGGGAAATCACCATTTCGATTGGTCGTATGCACATACTTCACACAAACAAGTAAACAAACACACGCGAACATAGATTTTTATTTTAACAATACTGAAAGTGGCAATGACAATCTACGGAGCAACATTTAAAGCGAAATATATAAAAAGAACCCAAAAAAGTACGATTAAACCGAAAAGAAAAAGGATTTCCCTATCACTTTCTTCGTAAAAGGTGCGGTTTACTCTTGCTTTGTCCGCCATTGTCGAAGTTGTTCCAGCCGTTTGTTCATCAGAGGTTGAAGAGGCTCAAGCTCGTGATGTTTGATTGAAAATTTCGGATGTGGAGGGGGAAATGTATTTGGCAAAATGTGGCTTGTTCTTGGAGGTTATGGCAAAATGCGGCGATCTTAGAATTTATAGGTTCGGAATCTGCCCTACCTGGCGTACGCCAAGTGGTATGGCGTACGCTAGCTGATATGGCGTGCGCCATTGTTCTTCGTAAATGAACAGTTCTTGGTACGCCGTCTACATATGGTGTACTATACATATACTATATACATAAAAACTACACTCTTATAATATAAACTCTCATATAATAATCTAAACTAATTTTTTTTTATTTTTTTTATTTTTGATTTTTTTTAGCTTTTATTTACGCTGCGTTCCTGGAAAGCTTGAAAACCAGACGCCCCATTCTGATGGGTCATTCCTTTGACGAATTGTCAATTATCATGACCTTTTCGGCACGAAGCCTAACAAGGTCACGATGTATTAGCACAGTCGCTCAATTGGCATATAGTACTATCTCTAATGCAATTACCATCAAAGGTGCAACTTCGATATCCGCCGCTCACATAGCTCCTCAATCGCGTACCAAGACGAACTTCTTGGTCTCGCAACCCTTTCAGCACGAAGCTTAATAGGGTCTTGATGCAATAAGACAGTTCTCTCGGTTTGCAAAATTGTAGTATGTTTGCTGCAAATACCGTCGTGCTCCAACTTCCCACAATTGTGACAAAACCCAAATCTCACCATCCTTTGTCTGTATGCACACTTTGATGTTCCTCTCGAATGTTTCTCCAAATTCTCTCTGCTTCTCTCGAGTCTCAATATTTCTTTTGCTTGCTTCAGAATGACGAGACAAATGTCCATTGGGATTTTCTTTGAGATTAGTAATCTAAGCAACAATATGTACTTAACACAAAACATCCTGTTCTTTATCCTCTAACAGGTAAAAGAGAAACACTTTTCTTACTAATCCATCTCTTGTTGTTTCAATAGACACACCTCACAATCGGAGTACCATGATGTACTAGTTCCTTTCCTTGCGACTCTCCTGGTGTTACGCCTAGTGGAGCCACCATTTAATTCCATAATTCTCACTTTTGGCAAGGGGTGACTAGCATGTCGTAAGTCACAACGCTCGATTCTCAAAGTTTCTTTTGCCGTACGGAGAATAACTAGGCAAATTTCTAGTGGAAGCTTATTTTTCACTAGGAAACTTACTAGTAAAATGTACTTTGAGCAAAACATTTCTTCCTCTCTTGTAATTCTGCACGTAAAAGAAAACAATATAATCCCTATTAGCGAAATAATAGAAGTAAATACTAATAAAATTAAAAATGAACCTAATAAACCTAAACATGCTAATTTAGAGTCGTCAGCTTGACTACTTTCGTGTTTATGCATTATTCAACATATTAACCAAACGCACTTCTGCAATTTGGTTGACGATGTCTCCTCCCAGGTAGATTTTGCATCTTTGGCCATTAACTCTGAATATCTCTCCCTTGGTACTTTGTAAATCTAGTGCCCCAAAAGGGAACACTTTCATAATCGTGTAAGGTCCGCTCAATTTAGATTTGAGCTTCTCAGGGAAGAGTTTAAATCTAGAGTTAAAAAGAAGAACATGTTGGCCCTCTTTGAAATCTTTTCGGATAATGTGGGCATCATGTCTCTTTTTGGTCTTTTCCTTGTAAAGTCTTGAGCTCTCGAATGCTAAGTCTCGAATTTCTTCCAACTCAGAGAGTTGGAGAATTCTTCGTTCCCCTGCCTTTTTATAATCGTAATTAAGGGCTTTGATGATCCAAAATGCACGATGCTCAAGTTCTACAGGAAGATGGCACGCTTTGCCATAAACAAGCCGATAAGGTGACATTCCAATTGGAGTTCGAAATGCTGTACGATATGCCCATAAGGCATCGTCGAGCTTGTTCGACCAATCCTTTCTTGCAGTTCCGACTGTCTTTTCCAAGATTTTCTTGAGCTCCCGGTTAGCAAGCTCAACTTGTCCGCTCGTTTGGGGATGATAAGGTGTTGCTACCTTGTGCGTCACCCCATATCTTTTTAGCAGAATCTCAAATGGTTTGTTGCAAAAGTGTGATCCTCCATCGCTGATAATTGCTCTTAGCACTCCAAATCTTGAGAAGAGTTTCTTTAGAAAGCGGATTACCACTCTTGCATCATTTGTTGGTAATGCTAGAGCTTCTACCCACTTTGACACGTAGTCCACTCCAACCAAGATATACTTGTTGCCGTATGATGTGGGAAATGGTCCCATAAAATCCAAACCCCACACATCAAAGAGCTCAATTTCCAAAATTCCAGATAAGGGCATCTCGTTTCTCTTTGAGATGTTGCCCATTCTCTGGCAACGATCACACTGCTCAACATATGTACGTGCATCCTTAAAAATATAAGGCCAATAGAATCCGCACTCAAAAACCCTTGAAGCAGTCATAGACGCTCCATAATGACCCGAGTATGGAGTGTTATGGCATTGCTCTAAAATATTTGCTATTTCCCATTCTGCAATGCACCGTCTAATCACCCCGTCACTACACCTCTTGAAAAGATAGGGATCATCCCAAATAAACATCTGAACATCCCTAAGAAATTTCTTTCTTTGGGGATAACTTAAGTCATTAGGGATGATTCCACCAACTAAAAAGTTGGCAAAATCTGCGTACCAAGGTTCATGTTGGCTACTCAATGTCATCAGAGTTTCATCTGGAAACTCTTCCTGAATCTTTCCATTCACTTCCATACCATCACTTTTCTCTAAACGAGAAAGATGGTCAGCTACAACATTCTCCGCACCTTTCTTGTCCTTGATGGATAAATTGAATTCCTGAAGTAACAAAATCCAGCGCATCAAGCGAGGTCTTGCATCTTGCTTTGAGAACAAGTACTTCAAAGCAGCATGGTCAGTATACACTATCACTTTTGACCCTAACAAGTATGGCCTGAATTTTTCACACGCATATACGACTGCAAGCATCTCTTTCTCTGTAGTTGTATAGTTGAGTTGAGCTCCTGCCAACACTCTACTTGCATAGTATATGACATGGAGTTTTCCCTCTTTCTTCTGTCCTAGAACACAACCTAGAGCAAGATCACTTGCATCGTACATCAACTCGAATGGAAGCTTCCAATCCGGTGATGAAATTACTGGAGCCGTGATAAGAGCCTTTTTGAGAGCATTGATTGCTTGAAGGCATTGATCATCAAAAGTGAAGGGTACATCCTTCATTAATAAGTTAGTCAAAGGCTTTGCGATTAGAGAAAAATTCTTGATGAATCTTCGATAAAATCCAGCATGACCTAAAAAGGCTCTAATTCCTCTCACTGTGGTTGGTGCCACCATTTTTTCTATTGCCTCAGTCTTGGCTCTATCAACTTCCATTCCAACTTTAGATATCTTGTGCCCAAGAACTATTCCTTCATCTACCATAAAATGGCATTTCTCCCAATTGAGCACAAGATTCTTTTCCTCGCATCTCTCCAAAACCTTATCTAGGTTGTCCAAACAGTGATCAAATGAGTTTCCAAAAACAGAGAAGTCATCTATGAAGACCTCCATGATTTTCTCATTCATTTCCCAAAAGATAGCTTCCATGCAACATTGAAACGTTGCTGGTGCACAACATAATCCAAAAGGCATTCTGCGATATGCAAAAATACCAAAAGGGCATGTGAATGATGTCTTCTCTTGGTCTCTGGGATAAATTGCAATCTGGTTGTACCCTGAGTACCCATCCAGAAAGCAATAGTAAGAATATCCCGCTATCCTTTCTAACATTTGATCAATGAAAGGAAGAGGAAAATGATCTTTCCTAGTGGCATCATTTAATTTCCGATAATCAACGCACACCCTCCAACCGGTTACAGTCCGTGTGGGAATGAGCTCACCCTGGTCATTGATTATCACTGTCATTCCCCCTTTCTTTGGAACACAATGAATTGGGCTTACCCACTCACTATCCGAGATCGGATAAATTATTCCGGCTTTTAGGAGTTTGATCACCTTCTTCTTCACAACCTCCTTCATGTTAGGATTCAATCTTCTTTGTCGGTCTACTCTCGGCCTTGCTCCTTCCTCCATGTGGATATGATGCGTCACAATTTCAGGGCTTATACCCTTGATGTCAGATATTTGCCAAGCAATGACTGTAGAAATGAATTGATTACTCCAATTGTTTTTGTTTGATGGATCAGTTACTAACATTAAATTGTAAAAAATGGAGGTTATCATACATTGCATAATATGTCGTTGCTTATGTGTGCAGTTGTGATGTGTCGACTATCAAACCGTCATTTTTCCTGTTGTATGGTTGGTGTATGCACTAGAATTCCAACATCACCGAAT
>SOPF01026955.1:0-14737 GCA_012979155.1 Hypericum perforatum
TGGTGGGGCGGGAAGCGAGGGACCTGTCGTTCGTTGTGAAGCATTCCCTGGCAACCTCCGAGGTTGATACCACTATGGCTCGGTGGCTGCCTAACCGGATGTTGATGACAGGGCCGTACTTGTCGGCCATCTCGCCGAGCGTGTGGTGGAGGAGCTTGTCTGCGCCTCCTAATAGGTGGAGGTGGCCTATGATCGGCCATGCTCCGGCGGGTTCCGGTGCTAATTTCTTGATGTTGCGATCTGATGATCTTTTGATAATTGAGAAGTATATGAAACTGATTAAAGAGGCTAATACCGCACTAGTGACAATTATTTGGAGGTTTAAATTCATGGTGGATTAGCTGATGGTCTGTATATGGTAATTAGTGTTGAGAAAAAATAAGTACAAATTTATCGAGAAAATTAAATAAATATATCGACTTAAAAAACCCAAGACAGAATGATAATATCAACGAGGATAATAAAAAAAAAACAGAAGATAAAATGCTCTCATGGAGCCCCGCGTCTCTTTTTATAGCAAAACGTACTAATCCTATATATGAATGACTAATATATGAAATATAAATGTAACAAAACAAATCCAATAATCGAATAGCATATATGCCAAAACAATAGAGTCCTACTTTTCCGCGGACGATTTGTGAAGCTTCACCCTGATTAATTTATTTTTCCTGACCAATTTTCTTTAATGAATGATTTTGGGTGGGGCCCAGACATTTAACCTTTTGAAAAAAGTTAAGGAAATAGCCACAATAAGTTTCTTAGATAAAATGTGTGGGGTCCTCTTTCGGGTGGATCATTGTAGATACCATTATGATTTTCTTTTATTATTATTTTTACTTTCGTTTAAATAAAACACTTTACTTCAAAAAAATGTTTGTGGTACTCTAATCATTGTTTACGAAAAAGGCAAAACAATAATATCAAGTTTTTTTTAAATAGTGTTATTATTTATGGTTAATTTCAAAAATAGTACTTAAAATAAAATTGGTGTCCACGTAAGACGTTCGAAAAAAATTTCATTACTTTTTTTCCGTGAGTGTCCAAATCATGGGATTTTTTCCATGACTTGGTTTTAGCAATTTTTTTCCGTGACTTATTTCAAGTCATGAAGAAAAATTTTGAGTGTCTTACATGGACACTAATTTTGTAATTAATTTTTTGAGATATTATTTTTGTTATTAAATATGAACAATAATAGTATTTTTAAAAATCCAAATTATGCCATTTTTTTAGGATCATCTAACTACCTATTTAACATTATACCAACAATAGAACGTGCGTTAAAAGTGTTGAGAATATAATAAGTGCATTCCATTAAAAAAAAGTAAAAATTAGGCTAAAACTTTTCTACTATGGTGTAACGCCCCGTGATTTGACCGACTGGCTCCACTGTATCAACATCGGTTCTTTTCTGCGTGCTTTGTCCTCACTCGCACGCACCCTGGGAAACTTCTCAAGAGGTCACCCATCCTGATCCTACCCTTGGCCAAAGACGAACTTTGAAGTTCTTTCAGGATGTGTGCCCGAAAAGAAAGTGCACCTTGTTGGTTTGGATAGTAACAATCAAATCACTTAAGCCTTTCACACAGTACACATATACGGGGTATCACATTCACCGAAATTGGATTCTATGAGGACTTCATAGGAAGTGTCCCCATATGGGGAATAAAATCGAGACCATCTAATTAGCATCTTTTTAAAAATATTCTGATCTAATATTGTAAATAACTCAAGGGCATTTTGACCTATTACCCAAACCTAAAAAGTCAAACAATTAATGACTGCCTCTTTTTTCTGTGTTTACCAATATTAATAAAATCAAGTATTTAATGCATTCTTTCTTTTTAGTCCTATTATCATAAATATCCCTCTTTTTAAGCAAAATTTAAATTTAAACACTAACCTTTGATATTCTTTCACGTAAAAATTGAGGCATTTAATACCTCCTCTTTTTAAATAAAACCCAAGACATTTAATACCTTCCTTTTCACAATATCGACTTACATTTTATTGATTTATTGGTTTATTGGTTTATTGATATTGGTTTATTAGTTTATTGATACTGGTTTATTGATTTATTAGTTTATTGGTTTACTGATACTAGTTTATTAGTTTATTAGTTTATTGGTTTATTGATACTGGTTTATTGGTTTATTGATTTATTGGTTTATTGGTTTATTGATTTATTAGTTTATTAATTTATTAGTTTATTGGTTTATTGACACTGGTTTATTGGTTTATTGATACTGGTTTATTGGTTTATTGATTAGAAAAGTTTAGTGTTTAGAATAATTACGGCTGCTAGTTAGGATTTTTGTAATAAAAGAGAGAGATATAAATTAATGACTAATTAGGTGGGAGGTTAATTAATGGGAGAGAGAAATCAACCAATTCAAAAAAATTAGTAGTTGTAGAGATTATAGAGAAAGAATCTCATTAATAGAATTTTACCAAATTATCCTAGTCCCCATATGGGGACTAATAAAGAGTCCCCACCAAATCCACTCCCACATTCACCCCTCTTTAAATACGTGATGTCCTCGTCGCACAAGATACATACAATCCCAGAATCCACTGTACCAACATAGATCTTTTCTGTGTGCTTTCTCTTCACTCGCACGCGCTCTGCGAAACTTCCCAGGAGGTCACCCATCCTGATCCTACCCTCGGCCAAACGCGTTTAATCCTTGAAGTTCTATTAGGATGCGTGCCCAAAAAAAGGTGCATCTTATTGGTATGGATAGTAACAATCAGATCACTTAAATATTTCACACAATACACATATATAGGATATTACATATACAGGGTATCACATATGTTGGCCATTCCACTTGGATGACCGCCTGTAAAAACAACGAGAAATTTTATGGTGATCCCTACTTACCAAGTCACTTGGTGACTTGGTATGTATCCACTAATCTCCTATTGACATGTGGATTAATATTTATTAATTAAATTGATGATTAGGATAGATAAACATGGAAACTAAATTAGTGATTATTTTGATAATAACTTCAAACAGATCTTTTCTAAATCAAATTATCTAATTAGGAAATAGTATAATTAATAATAACAAATCATTAATTGGCTTCACCTACTTTACCGATGGAGATTGCTCGAGACTTCTCCTCCAACTTAAAGAAACTAAAGTCACTGAAACTAATAAATAATAATAAGAAACTCACAAATAATATTAACTTCACTTATTTTATAACTAATATTATAAAATTCACAAAAAAATTGTATTAGAATTTATTATTTTGCTCGTTTATTAGATGACATGTAATTAGAAAATTATCGTATTATAAGATTTTTTTAACACATTGTATTATAAGATATTGATTATCATGAGTTGAGCAATTTTTTTCACCATTTGGCCAAAAGAAATCAATCTACAAGAAATTGATATTTATGCAGAAGAAAACAAGTTAGTGAAATATAGGTTTAAATATTTAGAAATTTTTTTAAAGTTAATGTATTATTTATCGCCAAGGAAAATAAATAACATTATAAAGTTACAACAACAAGTCAAACACACAGCACAACACTCGGCTAGTTACAGGCGCAACAACAACATTAATAACCTCATGCGGGATAGCTCGAAAGAAAATAGAATTACTCAAACAGAATAGACAAATCACTCCAACGGTGGACAGTAAAATTCTCAGTAGTCACTCGACAATTCTCAATCACAATAGACTAGTTACTCTTATCAGTCTGTGTCTTACACATTGCATTGATGAATGGTAAACTAAAATAAAGAATAGGTGATTGTAGTTCAAGTGATAATTTGATATTCCCTACGATAAAAATATCATGAATCAATTAACAATAATAAATAAGTATATTACAAAGTTAATTAGATAATTAAATACATGCTCCAAAAATTGTGTAAATGTCATATTTGTATTTTGTTGTGGAATCATCTATCAAAGTATTTAAATATTACGTTAGTCCCAAGGTATTTAACTACCGCATAGTAAACAATAGGCGACTATATATATCACCCTAATTATAATAGAAATAAATATTTGAACTGTTGATACTGTCGTTGCTGGGTATGGTAAAATATGTTGCCTCCAAAAAATTGTATTATTTAATATATTCTTTATAACAAAATAAATACATAATATTTCTACGTGAAATCCTTATCCATGTGATGATCCATGGCTTAAATGAAGATTTGTAGTAAATATTAGGATTCTTTTAGCTGGGAGAGAAGTCTCCAGCAATCTCCATTGGTAAAGTAGGTGAAGCCAATTAATGATTTGTTATTATTAATTATACTATTTCCTAATTAGATAATTTGATTCTGAAAAGATATGTTTGAAGTTATTATCACAATAATCACAAATTTAGTTTCCATGTTTATCTATCTTAATCAACAATTTAATTAATAAATATTAATCCACATGTCAATATGAGATTAGTGGATACATACCAAGTCACCAAGTGACTTGGTAAGTAGGGATCACCACAAAATTTCTCATTGTTTTGGCATATATGCTATTCAATTATTGGATTTGTTTTGTTACATTTATATTTCATATATTAGTCATTCATTGTCACGTCCCGAATGGTAGGCATGTCAACTGCCAAAGATTAAAAATCTCTGTAAGGCCAATTACGTTCTCAAGTTACAATTGAGTCTCAAGTCTAAAGGTAAAGAACATATAGAAGTGATGATAGAGGGTCTTAAAAATACTAAATATATAATGATGCATGTCCTTGCCTCTAGTCCTCACTCGTAGCTAGTCCCAAAATTATTTGAGATAGTAGCACACATTAATGAGGATACGCATCTCAGTAAGTCGATAAACACACACACTTATACATCAACCTATATCACATATTTCTTATCAAATCATATACAATAAGATTCTACAATCAAAGGTATACGCATAAGAGAGATATCATTAATTCAGACTTGGCAAATCTGAGCATGTACAAAATCACATAGTAACAAAGTTATGAACACATGTCAACAGTCAAGCTTTTCAAAATTGAAACTGAGGTTACCTATCCAACTAACTTAGCTAACTAACATAAAAGAACTTACACAACGATCCCACCAAAAATAGAATCACAACAATCACATCATATTCACTTTTGGAGCTCCACAGTCCACACTCATCATGTCGGGATCCTCATGGGGCATAGATAAATCCTACTGTTCCCAAGGCAGGCCTGATAGACAGAAAGGTATCTCCTCTATGAGTCCAGATAGTCCACATACTCCCTGTCCATTTGATCACATATACCTCAGGGTACCTGGTAGCCCCTTAAGCGATATGTGTGAACTATAGGGCCCACTTGGTATGGGACAATCCCGCATGTTATCATTCACATCAATTATATCCATCACATATTCAAGATCCACAATCTGAACTCAATTCCAACAATCTCCAGAAACCAACAAACAGCAACCCAAATTCATTCCTCAATAATCAGAAACAAAATCAACACTCAATCATCCGGATCCAAAAACACAACAATTCGAATCCAAAAACACAATAATCCGAATCCAAAAACACAACAATCTGAATCCATGAATCTAAAATCAACTATACGATGAAACTCTATAAATGCAACAATCCACAACAACATATAAATCACATAATGGATAGAATTCACTTACACTCATCGTAACCCTAACGTTAAATAATCCTATAATTGAAATTATGTGATACACCATTCGAAGTCCTATATTCATTATTTTACAGGGACTCGATGCTGAGCATATAAATAATATAGAATATATGATGATGAAAACAATATCCTCACATACGAAACCAAATATACAATATCATGACATAAGGTAAGACAAAACTGACTTACCTTCCTCTTTTATTCAAATTCGTAGTTGTCAAAGTTAATTTATGCAGACAGTCTTAGAAATCTTTAAACAATATATTCATCGTCTAGAATCTTGCCCATGGTGTTAGGAAAAGAATCCCACAGTTTCGTTTCAATCCGATAACATTCTACTGTCAGATTTTATAAACAATGGTAACTACTTTTGGAACCTACGAATTTTCTTTCTTTCTTTCCTTAGGGTTTTTCTTTTCTAGCTCTCTTTAAATAGATAAGTTCTAACCCTAATTTAGCTAATTACTATTTAGTCACTTGATCATGTACTATTATCTAAATTAATTTTACGATTCTCACATTCTCTCCCCTTTAGAAGGAAGTTTGTCCTCAAACTTTTTAAAATAAAAATTGATATTATTTTACTTCATAGTTTCGAACATTGAAATTGCCATTTCTTTTAATGATTGAAGCACTCTACATATACACCTAATATTCCTTGTATAAATTCTTAAGTAAAACAATATTACAGTTATGTATTCGATAATTCTTTTTGAAGGGCTAACCCTAGGCAAGTCATGTAATTCTTATCAAGACACAAATAAACTATTCTCAAGAATAAATTAAATTTCTCCTATCAATTTATACCATTAGTATTTAATTACCACTTAAATATAATAGAAAACTCAATAGTTGTATTCTAATCGATCATTTTGTTTTTCAATTAATTTTTTACCAACATATCTAACTAGTACGATGCCAAATTTATGCATAAACACATAAGTTAGAGGCTATAAATTATAAACTATATAGTACCTAGATTTTTTTTAATCTCTAAAAGCTATTAATTTGACCATGCGACAAATATTTGGTTGAGGGTTTATGAATTCTTAATATAAAAGTAAAATATGAATCAAAAGCCAATTTACTCTCATGTAGCTCAAGCCAAATTAACAAACCCGCACATAATTAATTGATCTCAACAAAAGTGAACAAGGCTGTATAAGAATAAACTAGTAATAATCACAATACATGCAATTAACTAAAGTCTTGTCCTTTTTAAAAGAGCCATAGCTGGCCAAATTCATGCACGTAGATGGAACTATATTGTAATCTAGCACGTAACCAAATTCACGCTTGGTCAAAAGTCTTAGACTACTGAATTTCAAGTCTTAAGTGCTACCAGTTTTTATCCTCTATATGTACTTTTATATTCTTTTGCTTATATTGAAGCCTATATCTAGTTCACAAGTCCCTTTATTAGTTTAGAACTCTCTTGCACTTTATGCTTTCTAATTTCTCTTAAAATAATTTGAGTCCTGAACAACATCATCTAGTTTGGATAGAAACCATAATGAATTACAATCTATCGACTACTATATACAATCTAAAAACAATTTTTTACAAAAACAAAACACCACATATTCAAGCAACCATCAACTGACACATACGAAACTAAATAGGACTGCAAAAATGTTGATCAGATAATCACATCCATGTACAAAATCTAACAGGGCCAAAATGATATCAAACTACTTCGAACATAATTGTCAGCAAAAAAAAATTTATTGATATGAGTTTCTTTATTATGGGACAAAATTCTCATATAGAATTCTCTAATAGAAGATCTCCCTATTTTACACATCGCAATGAAGTTTTATAATTGTTTAATTGATATATGATCTAGTAGTAACCGATGACATTCATTATATGCATTATTCTAGAAACATAACGTAATCATAATAATAGTATCATAAATTCGTCAACTAGAATTGTAATCGATATCCTTCTCAGCAACCATAATATAATCACAATGTCCCCTATTCTCATCTAGTAAATCAGAAAATCATATCATAATCATCATATCACTCCATTCTAAATAGCGTGAATCACATCATTTATCAAAATTACTCAATTAACACTTTGGCTACCACTGTGCATAAAGGAACCCAATTTATAAGTCTTCCAATATGGAAACAAGCTTAAATGTCTGAAGAGCTCGGAAAAAGCTAAAAATCTCTTCGAAACCATGAAAACAAAATATGGCAGAAAACTTTAAATGGTCGTAACTTTCAAATAGCTTCAAATTCGACCCCAAAACTCAATTGTTCCAAGCATAGCAAGAACAAATGTAAACCTTGAAATTTCCTTTCCGAAAAAATATAATAATAGAAAATCAGATAAACAAGTCAAAAGTTATGGCTGTTCAAAATTTCTAGTAGTTTTGACGCAAAAATCATGCAAGAAGTTGCACATAACTTTCTACCAAATATAATCTAATACCTAATACTCCCCAGGATCGCTCACATGCATGCAAATATGAAAGTGGATAGTTTTGGTTCTCTTCTTTTTTTATAAAAAATGCTCTGATACCATTTAAATTGTCATGTCCTGAAAAGTAGGCATGTCAACCGCCACAGAGTAAAAATCTCTGTAAGGCCAATTACGTTCTCAAGTTACAATTGAGTCTCAAGTCTAAAGGTAAAGAACATATAGAAGTGAAGACAGAGGGTCTTAAAAATACTAAATAAGCCTCTAGTCCTCACTCGCAGCTAGCCCTTGAATTATCTGAGACAGCAGCGCACATTAATGAGGATACGCATCTCAGTAAATCGGTAAACACACACACTTATACATCAACCCATATCACATATTTCAAATCAAATCATATACAATAAGACTCTACAATCAAAGACATAGGCATAAGAGAGATATCATTAATTTAGACTTGGCAAATCTGGATTTGATAAAATAAGACTCTACAATCAAAGACATACACATAAGAGAGATATCATTAATTTAGACTTGGCAAATCTGAGCATATAAAAAATCACATAGTAACAAAGTTACGAACACATGTTCACAGTCAAGCTTTTCAAAACTGAAACTTAGGTTACCTATCCAACTAACTTAGCCAACTAACATAAAAGAACTCATACAATGATCCCACCAAAAATAGAATCACAACAATCACATCATATTCACTTTTAGAGCCTCGGAGTCTGCACTCATCATGCCGGGATCCTCATGGGGCACACATAAATACCTACCGTTCCTAAGGCAGACCCAATAGACAGAAAGTTATCCCCTCCACAAGTTTAGATAGTCCATATACTCTCTGTCCATTTGATCACACATACCTTAGGTTACCCGGTAGCCCCTTAAGCGATATGTGCGAACTACTTGGTCCACTTGGTATGGGACAATCCCGCATGTTATCATTTACATCAATCATATCCATCATATATTCAAGGTCTACAATCTGAACTCAATTCCAACAATCTCCAGAAACTAACAAACAACAATCTGAATTCATTCCTCAACAATTAGAAACAAAATCAACAATCAATCATCCAAATCCAAATCCAATAATACAATAATCTGAATCCAAAAATACAACAACTTGAATCCATGAATCCGAAATCAACTATATGATTCAACTCTACAAACGCAACAATCCAAAACAACATACAAGTCACATACCGGACAGAATTCACTTACGCCCATCGTAACCCTAACGCTAAATAATCCTATAATTAAAATTATGTGATACACCATTCGAAGTCCCATATTCATTATTTTACCAAGACTCGATGCCAAGCATACAAACAATACAGAATATATGATGAGGAAAACAATATCCTCACATACAAAACCAAATATACAATATCATGACATAAGGTAAGACAAAATCGACATATCTTCCTCTTTATTCAAATTTGTAGTTGTTAAAGTTAATTTATGCAGACAGTCTTAGAAATCTTAAAACGACATCTCCACCATCCAGAATCTTGCCCATGGTGTTAGGAAAAGAATCTCAAAGTTTTGTGTCAATCCGATAATCTTTCGGATTTTATAAACAATGGTAACTATTTTTGGGACCTACGAATTTTCTTTTTTTCTTTCCTTAGAATTTTTCTTTTCTATCTCTCTTTAAATAGATAAGTTCTAACTCTAATTTGGCTAATTACTATTTGGTCACTTGATCTTGTACTATTATCTAAATTAATTTTACGATTCTTACATTCATACATATATAGGATTACTACGTTTTGCTATAAAAAGAGACGCGGGGGCTCCATGAGAGCATTTTATCTTCTGTTTTTTTATTATCCCCGTTGATATTATCATTCTGTCTTGGGTTTTTTAAGTGGAGATATTTAATTTTCTTGATAAATTTGTACTTATTTTTTTCAACATTAATTACCATATATAGACCATCAGCTAATCCACCATGAATTTAAACCTACAAATAATTGTCATGAGTGCTGTATTAGCCTCTTTAATTAGTTTCATATACTTCTCAATTATCTAATGCGGAATCAATAAAATCTCCCCAAATAAGATTCGAACTTACGACCAATCGGTTAATAGTCGACAGCTATGCCGTTGTTCGCCCATTAAAACAATACGTGAGCTGGGTTAAGAACGCCGTGATACATTTTGGTCCATATCCGGTGTGGGCGTTAGCATTGAGAGGACCTTTCTCTAGTACGAAAGTCTTGTTTAGAGGATTTATACATTAACAGAAAAACCTAAACACGTCAATTTGGCACATAAATGAAATAATTACTTACAAAAAAAAAAGTTCAGAAAAACCTAACAAAGAAGTGAGCTTTTTATTGTCTCAAACTGCATAAAATTGAAACTAAAATAACTGGATTTAATTGAACTGACAATAATATTCTACATCCGTTTAGACATAAACCCGATGAGGCAAGCGCGGGGAGACGATGACCTCGAGCGGGGTGGCTTTCATGGTGGTGAGTCCAGAGCTCTCGCTCATATCCACCTCCTCACCCGAAGAAGTAGAGACATCAAAGGCATGGAGGAAGCTAGCCAAACCCAAGTACACCATTTGCAGGCCGAGGGTCACCCCCGGACACATCCTCCTCCCGCTTCCGAACGGGAGCAACTCGTAGTTCTTCCCTCTAACGTCGATGTCCTTCGCAACAGTAAGGAACCTTTCCGGCATGAATTTCAGGGGTTCCGGCCATATCTTGGGGTCCCTTTGGATCTTCCAGAGGTTGAGGATCAGCCTGGTCCCCTTCGCGATGTGGCAGCCGTTGATGGTGATGTCTTCGGCCAGCTCCCGCGAGCCGGAGAGCGGCGCTGGCGGATACAACCGGAAGGTCTCCTTGACGATTGCCTTGAGGTATACTAGCTTTTCAATGTCCGATTCGTTGACCAGTCTGTCGGATCCTACGATTGCGTCTAGTTCCTCTTGCGCCTTCTTAAGGATGTCTTTGTTATTCAGGAGTAGTGCAATCGTCCAAATTATGGTCACCGTGGTTGGATCACAGCCGCCGGCGATGATATTCTGCAATCGTCGAGGTCACTTGATCACTTTGTTTCGAACGATAATATAATATTATTAACAATTAGTGACGACTTAATTAACTGGTGTACAAATTTGTTTGTCTTTTTATGTTTTATTACGGGGTTTTCACCCGTTCTCTGGTTAGGGTTAAAAACCCGTAACCTGGTTCGCCGGATTAAAAATCCGTAATTTGAATTGGGTTATAGGTTTTTAACCCGAGAGCTAACCGGATTATGAATTTTTAATCCGTAATCCGGTTATTCGATGGTCGGCCCAAAATATCTAATTTTGATAGTGTCCATTGAAAGTTGAGCTTATTTATCCATCAAATTACAAGTTTTTTTATCTATTTTTTGGTCAGAAATTTTCTATAAAATGAGATTTGCGATTCTCATTCGGCAGGAACAAAAAAAATCTATCAAATTTTTTTTCGATCGTTGTTTGAAGAGCGTTCTAGGGAGCGGCGGTATCAAGCAGGTAAGTTATCGTTAATTATGTTATATTATACTTCCGTAAGCAAGTAGTTATGAATTTTATATAATCATTAATTTTGTGGGTTATAACTGACGATGTTGTTGATTAGAAATTGTATAATTGTTGATTGTGTGGATTATGATTTGCATACTAGTTACAACCGATGATGTTGTTGATTATGAATTGTATAATTGTTAATTTTTTGGATAATGATTTGTATGCTAGTAATTATAACCGTTGATTTTGTGTATTATATTTTGTACGCGTGAAATGTTGTTATTAGTGATAATTATGAGATGTCATTATCAGAGTGGTTGAATCGATGCTTGAACTAGGTTAAAATTTAATTTGACCACTATTTTTTGTTTAATTTTATGATGTAGATCTATATAAGAATGCCTCGGAGAATTGTACAAATCATAGTAACATACAATAAAGTAATTAAGAAAAATAGGCTAATCGGTTTTGAGTACGAAGAAGGATGTGAAGTAAGGTTGAAATTTCACGAAGATATATTAACGTATGAGAGATTACGACAAAAAGTGGTTGAAAAAGTCTCATTTGATGATAACGAATAAATGAAATCTTTGATATTTAGATGTCTCGTAGCTTTAGGAAAATTTTGACAGATTACTATCTAAGACGAGGAAGTTATTGTGAATATGGTGCATATCATGGTAAACATTTACGGAGTAGAGACTAGAAAAACTTCGCTAGAGCTAATTATGGAGAAGAGCATATGTGAGGAATATGACCCAATTCTCGTACAAGAAAGGCAATCAGATGAAGAAGCTAACGTGGGTTTGGACTAAAGTACTCCATATGTAACCACGAACTTGGACTCAAAATATGACAAAGAAGAAGAGGAGTTGGAAGAAGAACCAGACGAGGAAGAAGAAGAGAACGACGAGGGAAGTGAAGAAGGAAGAAGATTTCAGTTGGACCAAGAAGAAAAATCACTTTGATATGCACATCTTCCGATTAGTGAGCGTGATGAACAAGCAGCCATGACACTATATGATGATCAATGAGATTATGAAGAGTATTCTAGCAGTTGTAGTGGGCTTTTGAAGGAAGGCAGTCTGTGAAAAACTAAAAAAGTTATTTGGGATATAAATGCTTATGCAATAGCAGAGGACCGAGAGTACGTCGTTAAAGAGTCTAGATCGAGTACTTATTGTGTTGAATGTAAGAAAAAAACCGAGAATGACTACAACTGGAAGATACGTGTATCACAGGATAGAAGAGATGAACTGTTCGATTATTGGAAAATTATGAAACATGTCCACCCTCGTACATGTAGTCGCCTTCGGGATAATCTGGGGAGAAAGTTTGGGAGGGAAAGAAAAATGAATGGCTCTCGGGTTGGTTCTTCTGGTCGGGATAGGGTTTTATCTCGTAAACCGGATTATGATATTTTAACTTGTCATCCGATCCAAAAAATGGGTTAAAACCCCATAATCTAGTAAGAACGGTTTAAAAATTTGTACACCAGATTATAGATTTTTAACCCATTTTCTGGTTCACACAGGTTAAAAACCCGTAATCCGGTTTGGCCGGAAAACAATTCCGTAATTCGAAAAAAAAAATGACCTGGACACCAGATTCACAATTTTTTTCCCTCGGTACCATTTTGAATTTTTTCGGTGAAAATTAACAACAACAAAAAAAAATCCAACACTTTACTCAGCTATAAATTATGTCCTCTTGGTATGACGATGACTTTTTTATAAGTTAATTCTATTAATAATAATATTTGCATGATGATGACATTAACAACTTCGGAATTGATTGATCTTTGAAAGCCTGATTAAGACCCGACTTCATCGATTGCCGGCCGATGTCACATTAATTAAGAATTTAGAAATTGATTGGTCGTCAGCAACATGATTTAACAAATAAACACCAGGATGCTAGCTCGTAAAATGTGAGCAACGCCAACTCAAGAAAAGACAGAAATACCAACAAAGTAGAACAAGGAGAACTCACCAGACAAACGGACTTGAGGATGGTGTCGGAATCGTAACCAGGGAAGTGGGTATTTTGTAAAATGGAGAGCATAGAGTAAATGAAGTCAGGCTGTTTCTGGGAGTTATGGACGTTACGGTGCTCAACCATCCACTCGCTTACTATCTCATCCATCTCCTTGGCTGTGTGCTTCATGGCTTTTTCTTGTCCACCTATGTCAAGCCAGCCGAGGAATGGCAGCGCGTCTCTAACCACGAACACCCCTAAGAACCTAAAGAAGTCTCGCGCTGCATTCTCGATCCGCTTCGCCTTCTCCTCGTCTCCCTTATATGCCGCCACCGAGTACCTACCGTATTTTTATGGTAATCATGACAGATAGATAACATATTCCCATTTACGTCAAAAAACACGAGCAATGTCGATTAACAAATTCAGTAGGAAGCTTAGTCCTCTCGGAAAATCTCCTTCATTCGAGATGGCAAGACGTATTGGTATTGATCGAAAGATTATATCATAAGATGATCATGGATAGGTTATTATCTTAGATTTATTTAGCCGACAAGAGCTATGAGGTTAAATGATATACCAATCAATAAGTTCAAAGCATCTTGTGCATTACCTCTTACCCGCGACCATCTTAAGAACCATATTCAAGTTGAGATCACCAAACCAAGAGATCAACTCGAGAGGATACACCGTCTTTGCGGGGTCCCTCTTGTCCCTCCAAGCTTGGTAAAGCTCCTTAATGGAGAGCTCCGCTTCGGAGTTCCTAACGTAGTCGGTGGCCTCAACTTTCTTGTTGGAGAGCATCTCCTGGTTGGTCAGCTTCCTCAAGTCTCGCCAGTACGACCCCTGAGGCGCGAAGCTGAACATGGCGAAGTTGTAGCTCAGGTACTTGGCGGCTGTCAGCTTCGGCCGGTTCGAAACAGCCATGTCTTTGGTTGTGAACAGCTCCTTGGACCATTCCCAGCTGTTCACAACCACGGCCTTGTATAACCCTAGGCGGAGGCTGAAGATGGGGCCGTGTTTGTCAGCCAAGTCGGAGAAGGTCCTGTAGGGGAGAGGGGACCGGGCCAGCATTGGGAGATGGCCCACTATAGGGTACGCTCCGGCCGCCATGACGGGCGGCCGAGGGGTCCCTTTGATGGTTCTAGACAGCCACTT